>MCFG01000039.1:232500-278597 GCA_002104895.1 Anaeromyces robustus | reverse complement strand
GGAAGTGCAACTATTAATAAAAGACTTTTAAATTTATTAAATCAATTAGTTATTGCATTAAATTATTCAGAGAAGGGTGTAACAACAATAGATACATGGTTAAAAGAAAAATGGGGTCTTATTGTGAAAATAACAAGTTCAGCGAAAAAAGAAAAACAGGATTAAAATAATAATATATTTTTTATACATATATATAAATTTAATATATACGGACTACATCATTTACACATGTTTTAAATAATATTTAAATACCAATTATCTTTTAATCGAATCTATTTATTTATTTCATTCTACAATTTTTAAATAATCTCAAATATAATTAATCGATATATTTTTTATTTTAATATTTAATATAAATACAAAATAAATTATACAATAATTTTAATAATTAAATATATTTTATGTTTAAATATAAAAAAAATTAATATTATATATAAAATGAAAACTAATATAATAATTATTAATATTAATTGATTTATAATCATAAAATATAATTAAGATATATACACAAACAAACATATTAATAAAAACAGTTTTATTAATAAACAGATATATAATTATAATTAATAATATTATAATTTATAAATAAAAAGTCAATTATAACAAATGCCAAATAACTCAAAAAATAGCAAAATCAAGAATTAAAATAAAACAAAAATTATCTAAGCAAAATAGTAAAAACAAAAAAATAAAAAAGCAAAAACAAAAAATAAAAACAAGAACAAAAAATACTAATACTAATATTAATATTAATACTAATACTAATACTAATACTAATAATAATACTAATGCTAATACTGATACTAATACTAATAATAATAATAATAATAATAATAATAATAATAATAATAATAATAATAATAATAATAATAATAATAATAATAATAATAATAATAATAATAATAATAATAATAATAATAATAATAATAATAAAAAGAAAAATTAAAATTACAATTAAAAACATGAACAAAGGAATGAAAAAAGAATAAAAGCAAATATTATATGTAAAATTGACTTTTTAAATTTTATGAATAACAAGTCAATAAATGAAAAAATTTTAATAATTTTATTTCATTTAAGTTATAATAAATATTTTTAATATTATATAATTCAAAAGTAATATAAAACTAATTATGTTAATATTAATAATATTAATATATTGTAAATATGTATCATACTATACTATCTAATAAAATATATTAATCTTATAATTTTTTTTATTTATTAGTATTATTAATAAATAAAAATATTAATAAAAGTTATATAACATATCGTAATTATAAAGGATTATACTTTTAATATAATATTAATTAAATAAAGAATAAAATGAATATCAAATATATAAATATGTATATATTTATAATAATAATTGTTATTATTTTTATTTTATTAATTTTTTTCTTTTACTTTTTTTCTTTTTTTCTCTTTCTTTATATATATATATATACATATATATTTGTACTATTTAAATAATAAATAATAATTATATTAGTATTAGTATTAATATAAATTATATAAAACTATATTGTATTAAATATTAGTAAAATATAAAATATAATAATTTTTAATATTGTTATATTTATATATATTTTTTTAATGTTAATTTTTTTTAAAAGTTATAAACAGATGTTTTTTTTTAATTTATTATATAATTCCATTGAATTTAAGATATTAGAGTTGTTGGTACATGTGAATTAGTATCTACACCAGGTGCATTTGGTTGTGATTCCTTTTTCTCTAACGCTTTTGAGAAATATAAATTAATATCTTTCGTAGCTTCTCTCATACTATCTAATAAATATTTATTATTTTTATTAGTTTCAGTATCTGATTGAATTAATTCTTCATCAAGAACACAATTACTGTTATATATATATATATGTTTTTTTTTTTTTTTTTTTATTTTTTTTTTAATTTTTTTAAAATAGAAATTATGTTAATATTGGTATATTATATTATTTTTTTTTTTAATTTTTTTAAAATAGAAATTATGTTAATATTGGTATATTATATTATTTTTTTTTTTTAATTTTTTTAAAATAGAAATTATGTTAATATTGGTATATTATATTATTTTTTTTTTAAAAATATAAAAGATACTAACTCTCCACTATCTTCATTATTTTCATCAACATAAAGATATTTATGTAATTGACTCTTTAAATCTTCAAATCCTTCTTCTAAATCTTCTTGGTATCTTGCTTGATCACTTCCAATCATATTTTTATTTAATTTTAATGCCATTTGACAAAGAACTAAGAATTCTTTAAATATATATTTAAGATTTTGAATTTCTTCAATTGGGTAATCAACAGCTTTTTCAGGTGGTAAGAAAGAATTTGCAATTTCTATTACAAAAATATAAAAATTTAACGATTAATACTTTTTTTTCTATAAATCATTTTTGATAGTATATAAATATTTTATCGAAATTACCTAATGGTCCTGAATTAACTTGAATTCTAACACTTCCTTGTAAAACCATTTGTAAACCTTTCATATTAGGAACAGGTGAAAATATAACTGAGTGTAATTTCTTACATCTTTCATATATTTCTTCAACTGAAACTTCTAATGGTGTTAAATCAAACTATAATAATAATAATAATAATAATAATAATAATAATAATAATAATAATAATAATAATAATAATAATAATAATAATAATAATAATAATAATAATAATAATAATAATAATAATAATAATAATAATAATAATAATAATAATAATAATAATAATAATAATAATAATAATAATAATAATAATAATAATAATAATAATAATAATAATAATAATAATAATGATAATAATAATAATAATAATAATAATAATAATAATAATAATAATAATAATAATAATAATAATAATAATAATAATAATAATAATAATAATAATAATAATAATAATAATAATAATAATAAATAAATAAATAAATAAATAAATAAATAAATAAATAAATAAATAAATATATAAATAAATAAATAAATAAATAAATAAATAAATAAATAAATAAATAAATAAATAAATAAATAAATATATAAATAAATAAATAAATAAATAAATAAATAAATAAATAAATAAATAAATAAATAAATAAATAAATAAATAAATAAATAAATAAATAAATAAATAAATAAATAAATAAATAAATAGAATATTTATAATTAATTTGGTTATTAATTTAATAAAATTTTTATACCTCTTCTCTTTTATCAACTAATAATCTCTTTTTAACATTAGGGAAATATTCACTGGTGTATAATATAGTTTTTCTTTTATATTGTGTACTAACTGTTCCATGAGCTTTACCATCTTGAGTATATGGAGTTTGGAAAATAAATTTATTTAGTCCATTTGCTTTTTCGTAATAAGTTTGTCTTCTATTAAGTTCATCATCATCGAAATATGGATCAACATGAGTAATTTGAATATAATTCTTTAATAAATAATAAATATAAATAACATATTTATGTAATATATTAGTTATTAAATTATTATTATTATTATTATTATTATTATTTTATTATCATAAAATAAGTATGTACAATTGAAGGATCAAGTTTTAATTGGTCTACTTTATTTGAATCTTGAATAATTCTAAAGTTTTCACCAAGTTTATTTTTATAGAGATTCTATATTTTTTTATGATATAATATTTAAATATTAGGTATTCAATTTTTTTGTAGTATTAATATAGAAATATATAGTATTTATTATATTATCATATATAGTAATACATTAAATCTAAAAAATATTTCAGATAATTGTGTTAAACCCAATTCTTTATAAATATATTCATTTCCATCGATTTCTTTAAATGCTTTACCATAAAAACCAATTCTATAGTAAATACCAAATATTCTTTTTCCTGATTGTTCCTATTGTTTAAATAAAAAATATTATTGATACATTTTTAAGTAATATATAAAATATAATTATTATATTAACAATAATCTATAATATATGTTTTGTTTATTAAAAAATTAATGTATAAACTTACTCCTTGATCTATATTTTTGTATATATTTTCAAGTTCATTATATATCCTTGCGGTTTCTACATAATCGTTACGATTTTTGTATAATGGTAATATAAGTCTGTATAAATAATCACAGACTTCATATATTTGTGCCTAAGTTATAAAAAATTTTTTTTAAAAAGTTAATAATAATATTGTAGCAAAATAAATAAAAATAGTTATATATAATAATTATATATTTATATATATTACTTTTGATAATAGATCACATGTTTCTTTAATAGTATTTATAAATCCTTGTTCAGATATAAGATCACTACTTGAATCTTCAATCTATTGTATATTATATTAATTTATTTATTAAATATTAATTAGAGTTTTGTATGTATTATTTAGAAATATTATTTAGATAGATAAGTGCAATTATAAATTTTCTTTTTTACATTATCTGTATCATTAGGATTACTCATATTATTAAAACATTTTTCCCAAATATTTCCGGGTATTATTTCATCGTAGGATAGTAAATTATTTCTAACTAACTGATTATATATAATTCTTGAAGTATATAAGGAACAATAAGCAGCTTCTGCTAAGTATTTTTCCTTTTTTTATATGATGAGTAATATAATAATTAATTAATATATAATGTATATAAATAAATAAAAATCAATATATTATTTAATATTTACATTGATGTGAATATTTTTTAGTCTATCCATAAATGAAATTCTTAAATCAGGGGCAGTGAAACCAATAGCTACTCTATGAATATAATCAGCTTTCATTTCAGTATCATCTTCATACTTTTTAATTTCAACAAGATCTCGAGTAATACCGTATAAACGATCCATTAATTCATCGATCTTTTATTATTTTTTTTTAAATTATAATTAATTTAATTAAATAAAAAATGGATAAATTATTATAAATTGAATATATATAATATTTAATATGAAAAATAAAAAAAATACATTTTTTTCATTAATTATTAATTATTTAAATGAATGAAAATATATACTTGTTCTTCAATTTCAGAAGTAATATATTTAGAATCTTGTTTATTTTTTGATTTATAAGGATCCTTTTTATTATATTGCTTCATTGTTGCTAATGATTTTTTAATATTAGTATTATCATCAAGATCTAATTTTGATAATGCAACCATCATTTGAATTTTTGTCTTTATTTTTTTTTTTTATTAATTATCAAAATTTTTTTCGATACAATTAATTAAAAATATATTTAAGATAAATAAGATAATATAATATATAATAATTAGTATGTATTTATTTAATTTATTATAATGATATATATAAATAAATAATAAAATTTTTACTCTGTTAAAGTTTCCTATAGCATTTTCAGAATTTTCTAATTCCATTTCAGAACATTGATGTTCAAGCCCTTCAGGTATTTTATTGAAGGAAGTAAAAGCATTACTATTATGTTTAATACTTATAAATGAATTTTTTCTAATATCAGTATATTTTAATGTTCCTGATTTAACAGTAGAATCTTGCTTTGTTAAAGGTAATGGTTGTTGTTGTGATGGTGATAACTTATTATTATTATTATTATTATTATTGTTGTTGTTGTTGTTGTTGTTTTTATCATTATTCATATTCATATTCATATTATTAAAATCAATATCTGGAATTGTAGTTAGATTCGGTGTACTCATTGAAACATTATCGTATGAAGGTTTACCGAATAATCCAAAAAATTTATTTTTAATACTAATATTAGTATTTCTTTTATTTTTATTTTTATCCTTTTCTTTTAAGTCTTCAATCATTTTCATTTTATTCTTTCTTACTTCAAGATAATTTAATTTCATACATAAATAAAGATAACCAGCACTATTTCATTACCGTAGACAATAAAATAAAAAATAATAGCAACAAAATAATTATAAATTATAACATTGTAGAAAGTTATTAATGAACATAATATATATATGATTTTTTTTAATTTATTATAGTATCAATATGTATATTTACCAATATTGTCTAACAATAGGGATTGATGAACAACAATATTGAAGACCAATATGACATAACTGAGAACAATATGGTGTTTTTTCAATAAATATTTGATGTCTGAACTATAATATTTGTTTTTATATAAAAGATAAAATATAATAAAAATATATTATTTAATAAATATATAAATATATAAATATATAAATATATAAATATATAAATATATATAAAGTATTAAGTTATATTATATAATAAAATTTTTTAGAGATATATAAATACTGAATTAGATATTTAAATTTTGTTTATTTACTCTATTAATAAATATTTTTAAAGAGGTAAATAAATTAAGTAAAGTTCTTTGACTATGACGTTTGTCGAAAATGAATGTGTAAAGATTAAATAATGTACGTAATGGTTCAAGTTCAATAGTACCGGAAGATTGAGAAATATCACACATTATATCTTATTTTTGATAATATAATTTATATTTATATGTATTTATTAATTATCATTAAAAAATTATAAATATATTATTTATTATTATATAAATATATTACCTTCAGCGATATTTAAAATAATTAATATAACTTCTCCTGCCAAATAACCTTCCATTTTTAAAAATACCATATTGAAGAAGTTTTCTCTACTTCCTGAAAGCTCAGCAATAATTTCTCCAATTTCCTGTGCTTTTCCTTCTTTACTATTACTGGATCTTGTTGTAAAACTTCTATAATTACCTTTAAAGTCATAGTTGAATATATTATTATTATTATTATTATTATTGTTATATATATATTTATTTTATATATTAAATAAATAAAAATATTTAACAAATAATACATACGTTTTTGAGATTTTATACTTCCAAGCAAAGTTGATGTTGTTTTAAAGTTTTTATCAATTTTTGATCTTCTACTATTATAACCATTACGTAATCTTTCATTATCACTTTCAAAGTTACTCATATTATTCGTATTATATTTCTTTTCAAGTAATTGCTATATATGTTAATTTTTTATAAAATAAAACAAAAAAATTATAATTAATAAATAAACATAATAAATATATATTATAAAATAATAAATAATATTAAGTATAAAAAAGTGATAAATAATAGAAATAGACTTACTTTTGCAGTTTGACAATGATTTGTAGTATTAAGTTTAATGAATTTCTTAATAATTTCATCTTTTCCTTTATAGTGGAAAGTTTCAACCAAAAATTTTAAAGTAAGAATAAAACCACGATATCTAGTTAAACTTTCCTTTTTAATCCAATTCATTCTAATAGTTTCATTTACATTTTGAAGAATATATAATAATGATATACCAAGTAATCTATTTTTTTCTTCTTTATTATTAGGATTAACAGAAAAAGAATTACTTAATGATGAAGTTGGTTTTTCACTTTTACTTTCATTATTTCCAAAGGTATGTGATTTTTCATTAGTTTTACTATCATTATTATTAGTTGTATTAGATTTATCATTTTTATGAAGTGTACCTGTATTACTTGTCATAGTATTTGATTTTATATGTTCTATATTGGTACTATTATTATTTTCGCAATTAATAATAGCATTTTCATTATTATTGAAATTATTATCTTGAAGATAATCAATGGCCTTTTTATAATTAATTTTAAATGAAAATTATATTTTTATTTAAAATTTTAATAATAATAGTATTAATTAATTAATTAATTATATATTATATATATTATTATTATATTGTAATATATATATATATAAAACTATTTATTAATTATAAAAACATTATAAATATAAAAATTTTTTTTCGTTTTTTACCAGTATTATTAACGGGAAGTACATTAATGCTATTCTTTCTTGTGATTGTTTATCTTGATATCTTGAATCAAAAGCATGTTTAAATAATATATACATTAAAGTATTTAATGCCTTAGCATTTATAAAATCAGATTTACATTTTAACGTTTTAAAGACTTCATGAAGAAGGAGACCAACCAAATAATGTCTTTTCCAAAAGACTTCTATTATAGTACTAATTTTATCAAATTTTGTGTAGTAATATGAGGCTAATGGAAGATTTAATGGAACAAAGAACTATATATAAAGTTTAGTTAATGTATAAATTATTCAAATAATTTGATTAATAAAAATATTTTAATATTTATAATTGATATATATATAATATAAAATTTTTTTTTAATTATAATGATTTACTTCATGACTACAGATAATTTGTAAGAAATCAAATTTCATTTCGGTTTGTGAATCTCTGAAAGTTTCTTTAAATGATTTACAATGTTCTTTAACCTATATAATGATAATTATAATAATAATTTACATAATTAATTAATATTTTAGCTAATAAATTATTTTAAATATTTTTGATTTAATTAGTAGTATACATTTTAATGATAATTACCAAATCAAAAATAATTTTTTTATCTGTAAATGACAAACAATCCATTAAGAAGTAAGCCAAACTTTTTATTTTATATTTAGTATAATATTATATTAATTTAAGACATATAATTCATTGTTTTTCTTTTTATATATTATTTTATGTAAATAATATATAAAAGATATTATATATTTATACTTACTTGTTATTAAGTTCTTTACTAAGAGCTAAACCTGATGTAAATTGTTTATGTACTATATAAAATAAAAATAAATACAAAAAAAAATAGAAATAATACATAAATATTTTAAGAAATATTTATATAATAATTTATTCTATATATAATTTTTTTATAATATATATTTATAAAATATTAATTTGATAAAGATACCTTCAACGGAAATATTTGGAATGACTTCTTGTAATGTATCATAGAATTTATTATTAATGATTTTTTTGTAATTCATATGTCCAAATTCTTTATTGCTTTTTTCAATAGATTGAATAATACTTTTAATAATAATTTCAAAGAAAAATCCCGAGCATACTATATGTAATGATTCATTCTATTATATATATATAATATATATATATTTGATCATATATATTTTAATAATTTGATAATATATGTATGTTAAATTTATTTTATTATATTTTTAATATAAAAATTTTTACATTAAGTTTTAAGATTTCATTCCATATATTCAAAATTTCAATATAAATAGGCATTTTCCATTTTGATGATATTTGGAATTTATTATTAACATATGCAATTGTTTGATTTCCGAATTTTTTATAATCAACTTTTTGATTTTCAGCCATTACACTTATATATACACATAATATTTAATATATATTAATTTTTGTATATAAATAACAGTATTAAAAATCGAAAATCGAAAAATTATTTATTTATTTTATTTATATTATATGATATTATATAATAAATATATATAAATAAAATATTTACGATTGTATAACCGAATTCATTGAAATAAAACCTTCCAGTTTCAATTCTTTTGGTGCATCTTCAGAACATAAAATATCAAAATATTCATTTACGATAACTGAGAAGTAATTCATTAAAGTAGGCTTTGGAACATCATTAATTTCTTTATATGAGGCTATTAACTAATTAAAAATATTATATGGAAAATGGAATTATTTTTTTGTAATTAGTAAAAATTTATTAATAATAAATTAAATTAAATTAAAATATATAAATGTATGTAATATTTATTACTTTATCAACGTTTTCTTTACTCTTATCATTGAAATAATTATTGAAATTAGTGAAGTATCTTCCTAATTTTGAATCCGTTGGGTGAATTGTTGTAAGAGTTTTAATTTTAACAGAAAATATTTGTTTTTGTTTATCAGCCCACTATATTAAATATATAAATATTGTTATAGTTTTAATATATTATTATTCAGTTATTTATTTTTTTTTCATATAAATTTAAAGTAAAATTGATATATTTTTAAAGTTTTATTGTTTAAATATATCATTACTTTTATATCTTCAGGTTTTTCCAAATAATTAGATTTATTCATATCTATTGATACAGGTAATTTATAAACATCATCTTTTATTAATCTAATATTTAAAATATTTAATATTTAAAAAAGAAATTAATTTTTAATTAATATTTTAATATCAATGAAATAAAATACAAAAAATATTATTCGTGAAAAAAAGATTAAATAATTTTGTATTATTTATAACTATACTTACGTTGTACCATCTTTAAATAATGGTAAGTAGGCATAACCAATAATATTCTATTATGTACATAATAATTTAAATTTTTTTTTTTACAGTACAAAAATTGATTAAATATATTTACAATGTTCAATTTGAATTTAATATTTTGATTATTAAAGATGATCATAATATTTTTTATATAATGTATAAATAAATATAAGAATTAATATATTATTTTTTAAATCATTAATATTTTTTTTATAATACATACATCTAAAGTTTCATTTTCTTTTTTAACAGTTTTCTTACAAACTACATGGTAGAAAATAAATTGTAAATGCAATTTTGAAAAATCAGCATTATTTGGGATAACAAATTTTATTTCATCACTGAAGTAAGCTTCACGTCTGTGATAGCAAATAGAAGTCATACCATAATTTGTAAACTTACGTTCAGTTGTTTTACAGTATACAGTCTTTTAAAGAAAAAAAATTATATATATATTGTTATTTTAAAATAATTTATGGAATTAATAGTATTAGTAATATTATTATGATTATAAAATTTAAATTATTAATATTATTAATATTATAAATTATTATTATTATTATTATAATTTAAAATTTAAAATTATTAATTATTATTATTATATGTTAATTTAATTTTTCCTTTTATAATTACATTTAATGGTTCTGGTATATTATTATTAAGTGTACCATCAAACATCATTACTTTACAAGCAATATTTCTACCTTTTAATTCAGATTTTGTTAAATTTAATAATTGAGGGTAAACATAGATATTATTAACAAAGCTTGTAAAAGTATCAATTAATTGATATTTTTCTGGTAAAAATTCTTGAATTTCAATTACTGAATCTTGACTTGGAGGTGGTAAATTATTATCAATATCATTTTGACTATTTTGTTTATTATTGACAGATTCACGAGATTCTATACATTCAATTAAATGTTTTACATTAACTTTAACTTCACTTTCATCTTGATTTGAATCTGAAGGAGAGGAAGAAGGAAAAATCGTTACAGGGAATAATGATGGATTAATTTTTTCTGGAAGTAAAGATTCATCTTCAATTTTTGTTAGAGTAATATTTAATGAAAGATTTGGAATAAATTTTTGTTTTTTATTTTTTTCATTAATAATTAATGCACATAAATCATCATCTAATAATTTAGAATCATTTATTTTTACAAAAGTATTTATAGTATATTCTCTACTATATTTATTTAGTTTTTCTAAAATATTTTGACGATTTCTTGTAACATTTGAATTTGTATTAATACTTTCTATTGAATTTTTTTTATTTTCATCTCTATTATTATCATTAATATCATCCCCTTCTTTTTCTTTATCATCAATTTGTTCATCTTGTTTATCTTGTTCTTGAATTAATTCTTCAATATCTTCTTCTCCACCATAATAAAAACTATTTTTATTACTGATTAAATTTCTGTCATCAAATAAAGGCATAGCTGAATAAGCTAAAGGTTGTCTATAATTTGATAATCTTTTACATATATCACGAATGGATTCTTCATCTTTATTTTTTTTAGCTTGTGTTTTTTTATTAGTTTCTTTATCTTTATCTGAATTATTGTAACGATCACTGAGAACCATTAAATTACCTTCTAAAATTTTTCTAATTTTAAAAACTAAATGAACCGTTTTTAAATTAATTTTATTATTTATAGAAAAAAGGGCTCTTTTTGCCATTTTATCATTTGAATCTGGAAGGTCCATATTTAATCCATATTTGTTTAATAATTCTTTACTATTAACATTAAAATAAAAATTTTCACTTATTCTTAATTTTGATGCTGTATCATATAGAGCTGCTTCAAAAAATAATGGTTCATCATTTAGAAATGATGAATCAAATGATTTAATTTCTAACAAAATTTTATTTGGTTCTTCTCTTTATTTTTTTTTTTTTTTTTTTTTTTTTTTTTTATAATATATAAAATAATTTTTATTTATGTAAATTATTATTTTAATAATATATATGTATAAATATATATAAACATATAATAATAAGAATTATTTATTGTTAAAACTATTTAATAAGATAGAATTATATATATATTGTATCAATTTTTTCTCTATTTTTTTTTTTTTTTTTATAAAAACATAAAGTTTATATAAATTGAAATAATGTTATATATATATACCCTTTTATATTTGAATATTCTAATTTATACCATTGTTTTGGAATTTCGAAATCATTTGTATTAATATCTGAAAATAAATGAAATAGTTTATGACGATTTACATTCTTTTTTATTATATTTTATTGTTATAATTATATTTATAATCATAATGTGATTTATAATATATTGAATATATATACATATATGTGAATTAGTAATTAGTAAACATTAGACTTCATAGCATCATTTAATACTTATAACTATATATATATATATTACTCTTTCTTCTTTTATTATATGTTCAGTATCTACTCCAGAATATTTTAAATAATTTAGAAAAACATCTTCTGAATCTTCTTTCCTTAGTGTTCCCATAGTATTTATATTTTCGGTTTTTTCTAGTTCATCATCATATTCATCATCTGTAATGTTATTATTTTTGTAATAATAATAATGATTAAAATATATTAAATAATTATTTTATATATAATAAAGCATAATAAAATTTCTTATCTTCTAACAATAATATATATTATTCTCTCTCTTCCTTTTAAAATTTTTTAATTAATTAAAAATACCTTTTTTTGTTTTGAATGAATTAAATGATATTGCAGGCAAACTTTTAATATATGATCTACTTTTTATTTTTATAGATTCAGGATATCCTTCAAATTCTTTATAATTACGAGTTAATTGAATATTTTTAATTCTTTTATATTGACTATAAATATCTTTTAAATGTCTTTTATATGATTTTTCTTTAATTTGATCCTATAAGAAAAAAAAATATATATTTATATTAATTAATCTTCATGTATTTATAATTTTATTTTTATAAATATTAATATAATAATTACTAGAGATCTTAGTATATGTGGATTATGACCAAAGTCTGTAATGCTTATTCCTAATCTATCAGTGGGATATACTAATAATTCTTTATTTTTCTCTTCATTTATTTCCTTTTTTTTTAAAAAAAAAATTTTTTTTTTCATTTTATATATATAAAATAGTTTTATTGTTATTTTTTTCTCCTTCTATCCAATCTATTTTTATATAATATATAATACTAATATAATATGAAACCTTTTTATGATTTAAATAGAATTCTTCATAATCGTCAGCTTCAATATATTCCTTTATTTTTTTTATTATTACAATTAATTATTATTGATTATATTCATATGTATCAGAATATATATATTTAATATCATTTAAATTAAAAATTATAGATTAATATATTTATAAATATATATATATATTTATAAATAATATCATTACATTGTCATCATCCCCACTTTTTACTGTGGACCTTGAAACACTTTTTCTTTCAACTTTAAAAGAGGTTGAATCTTCATTATTCATTCTAAAGTAATATTATTTTTTTTAGTTAAGAATTTAATATTTAATAATATACTTGCTGTTAATTCTCTTTTTTTCTTATTTTTTTATTTTTTTATTTTATTTTATTTCATATTTTTTTTTATTTTATTAAAATTTTTAATATATTACATTATTATTATAACTTTATTTTTATTCTGGTAATTTTATTTATAAATACATAAATATTATTATTTATGTATTAAAAATAAGATTATTATTCCATGAAAATATTTAAGCAATAAACTTTAAAAATTTTAAATCTAATAATTAATAATTTTCATGGGATTTAAAATAATTATATATAATAAAATAATCAATATATTAATATGTAAAATGTTAAAATGCTAAAAAAAATTATTTTTATAACATTTTTTTTTATAATGAATCTTATTATTTATAAAAAACTTTCTTTAATTTTTTTATTTTAGTATTTTTTTAAATATAAAAATTTCTTTAATTTTCTTTCTCTATAATTTTTCTTATACGAAAGTTTTTTTTTTTTTTTTTGAGTTACACATATACTATTCATTTCTTTTTTCAAGAAAAAAATAGAAAAAAAGAAATGGGTAGTAAATTTTATTAACGATTTTAGATGAATTGATATTGAATTTTTATTATCAATATTTTTTATGTTGCTATATATAATAATTCTTTTAGAAATACTGTAGAAATATTATGAATGACATCTTTTATGTATAAGTTTAAACTCTATTTATTGAAAAAAAATATCTATTTTTTTTTTTTTCAAAAACGGTTTACATAACTGAAATAATATTTCAATGTTATATAATTTATTTTGTCATTTATTTATTTATTTGTTTATTTATGAGAGATATAAAAAATTAAATAAAATAATTTGTACTGAAAATTGTATTATAAGTATAGGAATTATTAGGTATTATTATTAAAAATATAATCAAATCAAAAATATATAAAAGAATTCTTTTATATAATAAAATCTTTATTAAAAATATAAATATAATTTAAACATTTAAATCTAAAACCCAAATGAAAGTTAATTAAAATATTTATATTAACAATTACTAATTATATAAATAAAAGATATTAAAAAAAAATTATATATAAATTAAATGAATGAGAAAAAATTTTAAATAAAATTAAACAAAACGAATTAAAACGAATTATATATACAAAAGAAATAAATGAACAAACAATTAAATATTAATTATTAATATGATAATACCAATAAATAATATAACAATAAAAATAATATTTTAAATAATATAGCAATAAAAACAATCATAATCCATTAAGCATATATTCAAATCAAATATATTTATATATTATATAAAAATAATAGTATAATAATAAAATATTAAAAACAATAAATAAATAAATAAATAAATAAATAAATAAATAAATAAATAAATAAATAAATAAATAAATAAATAAATAAATAATAATAATAATAATAAATAATGAGTCATGAATATATGTTTTTTTTTTATAAATATAATTTTTTTTTATATTATATATATCTTTCTAAATATTCATTGAATGTTATTTATTTAAATAATTATTTTTATAAATTATACTGGTTAGCTATTTACACACACACATATATATATAAATTAAATATAGAAGAAAAGTAAAATTTATACATTAAAAAATTATTAATAACACATGGATATTTGGATATTTGATAATTGTGTACAAATGAATTGTGTGAGTGTATATATATATATATATGTTTTTGAAATATTCATTACTAATCAAATTTTCATGATTGTTTGATACTTTTTACTGGTTTTAGTTTCAGTCGATAAAACTCATTATTACAATTTATTTGTTTTTTTAACTTCTGCTTGTTTTATCTTCATAGAAATGACAAATAGAATAATTTAATAATAGTAAATCATTATAAAATGAAACTATTTATTATTTTCTTTCATGATTTATGAATATGATTATTATTATTTAATTATGATAAATATTCATTATTATTATTCATTATTTCATAATTACCTAGTTTTTCTTTTTCTTGTGTGTTTAAAAAATTCTATTTTCAATTTAGCTGATGAATAATGAAACTTAGAAACCACAACATTTAATTTATTTTATAATAATTAAGGTTTTGGTAATATCCAATAAATGTACAAAAAATAAGTTTATTAAAATAAATATAAGATTTGAGAAAATTTTATTATAAATTAAAGTTTTTTTTTTTCATTTATATACATTACTTGAAAATTATTCATAGAATGTAATACAAAATAGAAAAAAACTTGAACCAAAAATTATCTCTTTTATTATTATTATTAATATATATAATATATTAATATATAATATATTTAATATATCAGTGTTTTAAAAATAATAAATAAAAATAAGTCTTAATAATATATTATAATAAATAAGAATTCTTTATCTTTTATATATTATATTATTTAATATTTAAATACTTTTATATTGATAATAAACCAATAATGAATAATAATTAATAATAATAATAAAACTAAATTATAATTTTTGAAAGATTTTTTAATTATATTTTTAAAAAAAGTCATTTATATATATAACATTATATTTTCATATTTTTAAATTGAGATAAATTTTTGAATCAGTTTCTTTTTTTTTTTCACAAAAATAATATACCTTTAGTGTAACCTTAAGTATCAAAACAGATATATGATAACAAAAACTAAATACAATTAAATTAATGATATATTCTATGAAAAAAAAAAAAAAAAAAAACATTAATTTATCCCTGTGCTTGTGCTTAAAAATTATTTTGAGTTTTATCTTTTTTTAAAAGGTAAAATTCAAAATTATTTTAAATATTGAATTTATTTTATCTAATATTTATGTTTAATGGCGATATTCAAGTTTCTATTTATTTTAATGGAATAATAATTTAGTAATAAAATTTTATGAGATTAATGATTATTGATTTATAATACATTGCTTTAATAAATTGGATTTTATATATATTATTATTATATAGAATTACAGTTATGAATGATTATGTAGAATTATAATATTATAAATTTTTGTGTTATTTAAGGGATTAAAATTATATTAATTTTTTGAATCATTGTATACAAAATGTATTATGTATTGTATTATGTATATATTAAATAACGTATTGATGTGTTTATGTTTTATGGGTGAATTTTCTTTTTTTTTTTTCGTTTAAAATTAATTCTATTTGATAACATAATTCTTTATGTTTAATTATATTAGTATAATATTAATTACTAAATTAACAAGGTAAATAATAAATAAATAAATATATATATAAGTGAATAAATAAATAATATCT
The DNA here is from genome assembly GCA_002104895.1 of Anaeromyces robustus. Classification (NCBI taxonomy): domain Eukaryota; kingdom Fungi; phylum Neocallimastigomycota; class Neocallimastigomycetes; order Neocallimastigales; family Neocallimastigaceae; genus Anaeromyces; species Anaeromyces robustus. Next base: position 261,705 of record MCFG01000039.1, on the reverse strand, counting down.
AAATAAATTTTTAATTAAATGAGGTGAATTTGTATTATTATGATTCATTATTTAAATAAATGTATATAAAAATAATTTAATAATAAATATATTATGATATGCTCATATATTAAAATCTTAATATTATTATTAATATTTAATATTTAATATTTATTAGCATTAATTAATAACAAATAAAAATATTATTATTAGTATTATTGTTAATATTTAAGTTATATAAAATAAAGTTATTTAAATTATATTATTTTCATTCATTTAATTAATTCCAGTTTAAAATAAATACTTTTTAAATATCTTTTTGTTTTTTTTTTTTTAAAAAAAAATATTTTAAAAAAAGTAAAGAGAATAATTTTATAAAAAAAAAGAATTGATTTTTTTTTTTTTAAATAAAAATTCTTAAGCAAAAAAAAATATAATAAATTGTATTTTTTTAAAGATATAATAGGGTTATATTAAAAAAGAAAAATACAGTTTAGTATAGTAATAAAAAAAATAAAATATAAATAAAAGTAAAATTAAAAAATAAAATTAATAATCAATAATAAAAATATAAAACAAATAAAAAATTAACGAATTATTTCTTATTTAAAATTAAAATTAAAAAGAAGTAATTGCTTAAATTAAAATAAAATAATATATAAAATTTTAAAAATTAAAACTAAATTCATCAAGGTAAAATATTTAATTATTTTATTATAAAATGTTTAATTATGAAAAATATATAAGTTATGAAATAGTATAAGCAAATTACTTGTTTTCATTTAGTGTAATATGTTAAATATTTCGAAAATATTTTAAAAATTTCTATATCTATGAAATATATATAAATATATTAAAAGGAATAATATATAAATAATAAAAAATAATAAGTATTGATAAATCAAATAAAATACAATAAAAATAATAAATATTGATAAATCAAATAAAATACAAAAAGGTACTATATATTTGATATAGATAAAAGATTTATATTTTATAGTCAATTTTTGTAATATATTAAAAACAATCATACATTCATATTGTTATTTAAAAATATTTAAAAAGCCATATATTTTATCTATAATTATTCAAATAAATTAATAATAGTAATAGTAATAATAAAATTAGTATCAATTATAGTATAGTAATAATAAAAATTAGAATAAAAAATTAATATTGATAATAGTATAATTAATAATAAATTAAGAATAAAAAATTAATATCGATAATAGTATAGTTAATAATAAATTAAGAATAAATAATAGTAATAAATCATATCCTACTAAATATATAAATGATACCAATACTCTTAAATATATATAAATATTTAACTATAAAAAGTGAATAATAAAGAAAAATATTAATTATTATTAATAAATATATATTTTTTAGTATAAATGATATTTTATATAAATATATATTAAATATAGTTAATTTTAAATAATAAATAGATTAATATAATTATAGTAATAATAATCATAATTTTAGAAAATTTTTTTTTTAGTTGACTAAAAAATAACATCAGTAATAATTTTTTAAGATAGAATGTAATTGTAATTCCTGATATATATTACAATATATTAGAAATAGTAACTAATATATTAAGTAATACAATTTTATAATATATAATAATTTTAATGATTTAATAATCTCCATAAATCAATATATTAACAATATATTATAATAAATATTATTAAAATAATCATCAATTTAAATTTTTTTTAATAAATCAATAACAAATTAAATAATAATAGCAATATTATTCAAAATATTTTTATTATTTTATTCCTAAAAAAAAAAAAAAAAAATTATTATTTATTTGTAGAAATTAAAATAAAAGAAAAAAGTTAAAATCTACAATACATCAGATATTTAATCTTTAATTATTTGTTATATATTTTATTTCATTATTTATTTATTTATTTATATATATAGAAGAAAAGTAAATAGCAAAAATTTGATTAAATATTATATTATTATTATTATTATTATTTAATTATTATTAATAATAAATATTTTTATTTATCTATAAATAGTTTTATATCATTTAAAAATTGTTTTTATTAATAAACTTATTTTTTAAATATACTTATAGATAAATAGAATTAAATATTGTATTTGATTTTTTTTCCTCTATAATTAAAATAAAATGGATATTATGGAAGAACAAGAACTCAGAAAAAGAATAAATATTCCAGGAAAGGAAGAAGCCACTGCTGAAGAAACTCAACCTTTAATTCAAGATGATGATGATAAAAAATTAAAAGAAAAAAATACAGCTGCTGCTAAGGTAATAATTATAATTATATTTAATATTTATATAAATATTTAAATTTTTTTTTTTCTTAAAAAAAAAAAAAAGATTAAAAATGATTAACGTCAATTAATAAAATATTATATGTAACTAATAGGCTAAAGCTGAAACCAATAAACAACTTATTATTATTGGTGTTATAACTGCTCTTAGTTTATTTACCAGATATTATAAAATTTCTAAAGCTGATATTGTTATGTATGTATAATATAAATTATAATATAAATAGTTTAATAAGTTTTATTATATTGAGATTTCTTTTACTAATTATATTAATTAATTTGACATTAAACTAAAAAAATGAATATTTTAAAATTATTTATATAATAATTTAGTTGGGATGAAGCTCACTTTGGGTAAGTTTTGGTTATTATATATATTATTGTTGAACAATTAATTTTATATAATTATTAATATATTATATAATAAAAATAATAAAAATTCAATAAAAATATATAGTTCCTTCGGTTCTGAATATATCAAGCGTACTTTCTACTTTGATGTTCACCCACCACTTGGTAAAATGTTAATTGGTTTAGCTGGTTGGCTCTGTGGTTATGATGGACAATTCGATTGGGATTCTGCTAAAAAATTCCCAGAAAACCTTAATTATACTTTTATGAGAGTTTTCTGTGCCACTTTTGGTGCTATGATGGCTCCATTAGCTTATTTAACTGCTAGAGAATTACACTTCTCTCAATTAACTTGTATTGCTGTCTCTCTTATGGTTATTTGTGGTATGTGATATTAATGATTATTTTTTGAAATTTTATAATTAAAACAACTAATATATATATTAGTTATTTTAATTTTAATATTAATCAAATTACAAATTATTTTTTACTAATAATATTATTATTATAAAAAAATATTTTTATATATTGTATATTACAAATTATAGAAAATGCTTTCCTTACTATTTCCAAATTCGTTTTATTAGATCCAATCCTTCTTTACTTCACTGCTCAAACCTTTTATTTCTTAGCTAGATTAAGAAATGCCAGAAAGAAGTAAATATAAATATTATTTAATATTATTTTTTAATAATAATTCTAAATATTTAATTTTAAATAAATTATTAAATATATATACTATATTAAATATATATATATATTATAATTTTTTTAATAGTCCATTCTCCTTAAACTGGTGGTTAACTTTAGCTGGTACTGGTGCTTCTCTTGGTTGTGTTGTTAGGTAAGTATTGTTTTAAAATAACAAAAAAAAATTTTTTTTTTGTAATCAAATTTCTAAATAATATTTATTATAAATATTATTTTAAAATAACAACAAAAAAAATTTTTTTTAATTAAATTTTTAAATAATATATAATGTTTATAAATTAGTGTTAAATGGGTCGGTTTATTCTCAATTGCCCTTGTTGGTTTAGTAAGTATAATAAAAAATATTTATTTTTATATAAAATTAAATAATTTTAATTAATATTTAAATATTAAAAAATCCATATCTACAAAACTAAATGTATTATTAATTATTATTTTAAAATATTAAAATATTATTAAATATTTTATTATCATATTATTTTTTTTTATTTTTATATTATTATTTAATTATTTAATATAGTATACTATTTGGGAATTATGGGATTACTTAGGTAAAAAGGGTGTCTCTGCTGTAAGTGATTTGTTTTTATTTTATTTAAATTTATCATATTTTTAATTTTTTTTTTATTTAGTTTTATTTATTTTATTTTTTTTTTTATTGAATATATAATTAAAATGTAATATTATTATATTTATTTATATTAATAGTCCGATTACTGTCTTCATTGGATTGGTAGAATCATTTGTTTAATTATTATACCAGTTGGTATTTATATGTTTAACTTCTACCTTCACTTTACTATATTAAGTAAATCTGGTTCTGGTGATGCAAATATGAGTTCCTTATTCCAATCTGGTCTTGAAGGTATCGATTTTTCTCAAAATCCACTTGATGTTGCCTTCAATTCAAAGGTTACTATTAAGAGCACTTCCTATGGTGGTGGTTTATTACACTCACACGTTCAACGTTATCCAACCGGTTCTGAACAACAACAAGTAACTTTATATGGTTACAAGGATGGTAACAATGAATGGTATATTAAAAAGCCATGGACTGAAGAACAAGTTCCAGATGACAAAATTGAATATGTAAAGGATGGTGATATTATTAGATTAGGTAAGGGTTTTTTTTTTTCTCTTAATATTATAACTATTATATTTAATATTTTATTTTATTTTTTATAGATATTTTATAAACAATAATAATACTTAAATATTATTATAATTACTATAATTATTATGTTTATATTTTATTCTTTTTAATTTTTATAATTAATATTTATATATATATATATTTTTATATATTTTAAATAAATTATTATAATAGTTCATGCTGAAACCAAGAGAAATCTTCACAGTCACAACATTAGAGCTCCAGTTTCTAAAAAATTTAATGAAGTTTCTGGTTATGGTAATTCTACTATTGGTGATGCTAATGATCTTTGGAAGGTTGAAATTGTTAAAGATCAATATGATTCTAAGAGTAATACTATTCATGCTTTATTTACTACTTTCCGTCTTAGACATGTCCAATCTGGTTGTTTACTTCAAGCTTCAGGTGCTTCTTACCCAGAATGGGGTTTCAAGCAAGCTGAAGTTGTTTGTGATATGCATGGTAAAAATACAGCTGCTAAAAATATTTGGAATGTTGAAAGTCATTGGAATGATTTATGTAAGTTATTATTATTATTATTATTATTACTTTTTTTTTTTTTTTTTTTTTTTAAATAAATATCAAATATCATTCTATATTTAATAGAAAAATTTTAATAAATTAAATAATTATATATTTATTTTTTGATTTTATAAAATTAAAAAAAAAAAAAAAAAAATTATAAAAATTATATATATTTTTTATTATAGTACCAGCTGCCCCTGTTAAAACTTTCAGATCATCTTTCCTTTCTAACTTCATTGATCTTAATGTAGCTATGTGGACTACTAATAATTCATTAACTCCAGATGAAGATAAGGAACCAGATCGTATTACTTCTGAAGCTTGGCAATGGCCTCTTGCTTTAGTTGGTGTTCGTATTTGTGGTTTTGGTGATGAAGATATTAAATTCTATTTAATGGGAAATCCATTAACTTGGTGGACATTCTTTGTTTGTATTATTTTCGTTGGTCTTCTTTCTGGTATTTACATTTTATTAAGAAAATGTCATGTATCAAGTTGGACTGAAAGTAAGAATAAAAATTTTTATTTTATAATATATTATATAAAATAATATTATATTATATTATATTATATTATATTATATTATATTATATTATATTAAATGTATTTATAAAAGTATTATTATATAAGTACAAAAATAAATATATTTATTTTTTTTATATTACTTATTTACTAATTAAAAAAAAATTTTTTTTTATTAATCTATATCTTTAAATTATAAAGATGATTGGGATGACTATGTTTATACTGCACTTATAACCATTGGAGGATGGGCATTACACTATTTCCCATCCTTCCTTATGGGTCGTGTTCTTTATTTACATCACTATTTCCCAGCTGTATACTTTGGTATATTCATTATTGGTTTTACTTTAGAACATATTGGTAGTTACTTCAAGCCAAGAACACTTGTTACAAATATTCTTGTTGGTATTTATTTAATTGTTAATATTTGTTTCTTCTTATATTTTGTACCATTATGTTACGGTTACTATGGTCCATCTAGTAACATGAAATCTAAACAATGGCTTAGATTATGGTCTATGGCTGATGAAGACGGCTATGATAATAATTAATTTATTTTTTTCTGAAATATAAAATATACATATATCAAAAAAAAAAAAAAAAAAAAAAATCAAATATAATTATTTTAATTGAGTTAAAATAATATATAAAATATATTTTTAAAAGTTTTTTTTTTATAATGATTTAAAACAATAATAATAATAGTCATAATAATTATTTTAAATTATTAATTTATATAAATAAATAAGTTATTAAGAATATTTAAAAATCTCCTAAAAAAAAAATCATAAATAGAATAGAAATATTTTTAGTAATGAATTATTTAATATAAAACAAAAACAAAAGCAAAACAAAATAAAACTAACTATATTAAGAAAAGAAAAAAAAAAAAAAAGTAAATAAAAAATATAATAAAAAAAAATTAATAATTATATAAAAAATCAAAAAAAAAAAAAAAAAAATCAAAAAATCAAAAAAACAAAAAAAAAACAAAAACAAAAACAAAAAACAAAAAACAAAAAACAAAAAACAATAATAACAAAATAGTAAAAGAAAAAAGAAAAAAGTTTAAAGAAAAAAGTTTAAAAAAAAAAAAAAATTAACAATAAAATATTTTATATACATTACTTTTTTTTTTTTTTTTAAAAAAAAAAAAAAAAAAAAAGGAAAAATATAAGAGTAGTGATATATTAATATTTTATTCATATATAGATTTAATTAATATAATTAAAATAATACAAACAATACAAACAAACAAAACAAAACAAAGCAAAAAAAATATATATATATAATATAATATAAATAATAATAAAAAAAAAAAAAAAAAAAAAAAAGTTTTAGTTTTATTATTGTTAATTTGTTATTTTGTTATTTTGTTATTTTGTTATTTTGGTAATTTGTTATTTTGGTATTTTGGTATTTTGATATTTTGTTTTATATTTAAATTTTATTTTTTATTTTTTGTTAAATATTTAAAGGTTTACAAAGATAAGGAAAAGTAAAAAAAAAAAAAAAATATTTTATTTTGATGGATACGTATTAAAAATACACTTGCTATCTATTCTTTAAAATCAATGTAATTTTGTTTTGAAAAAATAAAAATGTTTTATAGTTGTTAGTTAGTAAACATTATTTAGTAAAATAATAAATAATAATGATGATGATAATAATAATAATTATTATTATTAGATTTCTACAATTTTAATAATTATAATAAGAATACATTCTTACAAAAATAAATAAATTTCTTGTACTAATAGTTAATTATTAATTAAATTTATTGATTAATATAAAATGATAAAAATTGAAATTATTTCAAATAATAAAAATAATTAAATTATTATTTTTATTTTTTTATTTTTTTTTTAATAATAATTATTATCTTTCGCTTTTTTTTTTCTTTTATGTATTTATCATTTTTATTGACATATTTTATTAATAATTGAATTATTTTAATATCATTATCAATAAATTGAATTATTTTAATATCATTATTAATAAATTGACCATGAGAATTGATAATTATTATTTTTATCTTTATCAAACAATTCCAAAATTGTATTATTTTTTATTGGCATAATCTATTAATAATATTTTAATTGTTAAATAATTATTATAACTACATTCTAATAAAAATTGATAAGACTCATTCAAATTTTAATATTCAATGCTAGAATAATAATATTTTTTTTTTTTTAAAAAAAAAAAAAAAAGCTTCACTACTTTAAAAGAACGGATTAAATCAAAGATATAAAAATTATTATTATTAGTTTTTTTCGTTTAAATAAATGCTATAAATGTTATTTTCTTTTTCTTTTTTTTTTTTTTTATAATAAAAAATAAAAATTAATTAACGATTATAATGTACTATTTTATAAGAAGCATAAAAAAAGATATAAACTTTCAATATTTGTAATATTTGTACTACTTTTGAAGAATTAAAATTAATAGCTTATTAAAAATGAATTGTCTCCATTTATTTTTTTTTTTTTTTTTTTGTTTTAAATAAAACAAAATAAAAAAAAAAAAAAAAAATATTTAAGATGTATTAGCATATAAAAATTTTTTTTCCTGTTCATAAAATATTTTATTTTCTTTGTACACAATTGTATATAATCTTAATGATTTTTTTTATGCATTATATAAATCATAAATAAAAAAGAAATAAACAACATAATAATGATGTATATTGAGGGTATAAAATAATAAAATAATAATAATAATAATAATACTAATACTACTACTACTATTACTAATAATAATAATAATAAAGAAATAATTAGTACAAACCTTCAAAATTAATTTACCAAATACCTTTCATTTTCTCTATAGTTTGGCTTACTGTGTTATTTGAACGAATGTTATAGGCATAATATTAAATACTGTTCAATAAGTCCATAAATTATAATAAGAGCAGTGTATTTCTGTGTATCTGTATATATATACTAGATTTAATTTAATATCTATATAAATCACATCATTCACTTTTATTATTGGATATTGATATTGATTATCAATATGAAAATTCTGGAAAGGACTAACTTAAAAAAATAGTATACAGTATATATATTCACTAGTAAACTACATTAAATATTTGTAATTTTATCATAAAAAATATTAAAAAGTTGACATTATTAAAATTAAATTACTTATAATGACACTTACAATCTAAAAGTAATAAAAATGGATAATAAAAAAAAAAAATTTTTTTCATCAAATATTGTTAAAGTGCAAAAAAACAAAAATAAAAAAAAAAAATACTTATTTTTTATATACTATTATTACTTTTATTATTTCTTTTTATTGAATTTATTTTATTTCTTTCATTATGTTCATTTATTTATTCATTTATTCATATATAGTATTCTATAAGAATAATTAATACTAATTAAAAAATTTAATAAACAGTAAAAAAAGATAAAAAAAAAAAAAAAAAAAAAAAATATTATATATTATGTTAAGTTTATTTATATGAATATTTAATGTGTATGTAGTATGTATGTGTTTTTTTTTTTTTTTTTTGAATTTCTTTTTTTTTTTTTTTTTTTTTTGAATCTCGTTTGCGGTTTGCGATAGTATGTTGTACGTGATAAAAGAAAAAGAAAAAATTACAAAAAAAAAAAAAATTTTTTTTTTATTATAAAATTGATTTATTTTACAAAAAGAAAAAAAAAAAAACTTTTTTTTGTTTTATTTTTTTTTTCTTTTTTCTTTTTTTTTTTTTCTTTTTCTTTTTCTTTATTATCATTTTATTTTAACATTTATATTACAATTAATTACTTCTTATATAAAAAAATTTTTTTAACAAAATTTTTTAATAGATATTTATATTTATTTACAGGTTTAACACTGGTATTTTTTGTTTTATTATTATTATCATTCAATTCCAAATTAATATTATTCTTTTTGGCATAATCTTTTAATAATTTTACTAATTTATTATTATTATTTTTTTTAGCAGATAAAAGTGGATAATTTCCATATATATCTTTACCATTTAATTCCAAAATAATATTATTATTCTTGGCATAATCTTTTAATAATTTAACTAATTTATTATTATTATTTATGGTAGCAGATAAAAGTGGATAATTTTTATATATATCTTTATCATTTAATACCAAAATAATATTATTTTCATTAGCATATTTTATTAATAATTTAGTTATTCTAATATTATCATCTTTACAAACATATACAAGTGGATATAACTCATACATATTCTTTTTATTTATTTCCAAAATAATTTTATTCTTACTGGCATAATCCATTAATAATTTGACTAATTCATAATTACCATTTTTACAAGCAAATAAAAGTGGATATAATCCATCTTTTCCAGATTTATTCAATTCCAAAATAATATTATTCTTACTGGCATAATCCATTAATAATTTAACTAATTCATAATTATAATTTCCACATGCAGATAAAAGTGGATAAGTTTCATTATAACAACTTTTATCATCATCATTCAATTCCAAAATAATATTTTTTTGATTAGCATAATCCATTAATAGTTTAACTAATTCATAATTATTATTTTTACAAGCAGATAAAAGTGGATAATGCTTATTACCTCTAAATTTATCATTCAATTCCAATATAATATTATTTTTATTGGAATAATCCATTAATAATTTAACTAATTCATAATTATTATTTTTACAAGCAGATAAAAGTGGATAATGTCTATTACCTCTAAACTTATCATTCAATTCTAATATTATATTATTTTTATCGGCATAATCCATTAATAATTTTACCAATTCATAATTATTATTTTCGCAAGCATGTAATAATGGATAATTTTCATTTTTATTTTTATTATTCAATTTCAAAATAATATTACTTTTGTTTGCATACTCCATTAATAATTTAATTATTTCAGTATTGTTATAACTACAAGCTGATAAAAATGGATAATTTCCATCTTTATTTTTTTTATTCAATTTTAAAATATTATTATTATTATTAATGTTGGTATTGTCATAGATGTCACTGTCATAGTCACTCTCGCTATCATTATCACTATCGCTATCATTGTCATTACCATTGTTGATATTGTTGTTTTCACTGTTATTATTAATATTAGTATTAGTATTATTATTTTTATTATTATTATTATTAATGTTGTTGTTATTGATATCAATGGCATATTTTATTATTAATTTAACTAATTCATTATTATTCTTTATAATAGCAGATAATAATGGATAATTTCCATTTTTATCTTCTCTGTTCAACACAGAAATAATATTGTTTTTACTATAATAAGCATGTTTTATTAACGGATCTATTACTTCTATATTTTTGGAAATAGCTATGAAAAATGGATAATCTCCCTTTTTATTTTTTCTATTTAATTCAAAAATAATGTTATTTTTATTGGCATAATCCATTAATAATTTAATTATATCATAGTAATTCTTATTATTAGTAGATAAAATTGGATAATTTCCATCTTTATCTTTCCTATTTAATTCTAAAATAATATTATTTTTATTGGCATATTCTATTAATAATTTTACTATTTCAATATTACCATTTTGATGAGCATATAAAATTGGATTAAATTCATATTCATCATTTTTATTTAATTCCAAAATAATATTATTTTTATTAGCATATTCTATTAATTTTTTTACTATTTCAACATTATCATTTTTACAAGCATATGAAAGAGGATATAATCCATTATTTTCAAATTTATTCAATTTCAAAATAATATTATTTTTACTAGAGTAATCCATTAATAATTCAACTAATTCATAATTATTATTTTTACAAACAGATGACAGTGGATAAATATTATTTACACCTTCTTCATTTAATTCTAAAATAATATTGTTTTTATTGGCATATTCTATTAATAAATGAATTATTTTAGTATCATTACGAAAACATGCCCATGAAAGTGGATAATTTTCAGCTTCGCATTTTTCATTCAATTTTAAAATAATATTATTTTCATTTGCATAATCTAATAACAATTGAATTATTTTAACATTACCATTTATACCAGCCCATAAAAGTGGATAATAACCATTTTCATCTTTCTCATTCAATTCTAAAATAATATTACTTTTATTAGCATATTCTATTAATAATTGAGTTGTTTTAACATCACCATGAATACATACTTGTAAAATTGGATAATTTCCAGCCTCATCTTTTTCATTCAATTTGAAAATAATGTTATTTTCATGAGCATATTCTAATAATATTTGTATTATTTTATTATTATCACAATTTATAGCCCATAAAAGTGGATAATATCCATTTTCATCTTTTTTATTCAATTCTAACATAATATTATTTTTATTGGCATGTTCTATTAATAATTGAATAATTTTAATATCACCATGAGCACATGCCCATAAAAGAGGATATCTTCCAATTTTATCTTTTTCATTCAATTCTAAAACAACATTATTTTTATTAGCATATTCCAATAATATTTGAGCCATTTTTATATTATCATACTCCATGACCTGTAAAAATGGACAATTTCCATATGAATCTTTTTCATTCAATTTTAAAATAAAATGATTCATATTGGCATATTCGATTAATAATTTTATTGTGTCAATATCATTATGAACGCATGCCCATAAAAGTGGATATCTTCCAGTTTCATCTTTTTCATTTAATTCTAAAATAATATTGCTATTATTATTATTATTATTACTATTATTACTATTATTTTTATTATTATTATTATTATTATTATTATTATTACTATTATTACTATTATTTTTATTATTATTATTATTATTATTTATATCAAGTGTTGATTTATTATTATTATTATTATTTATATCAAGTGTTGATTTATTATTATTATTATTATTATTATTATTATTATTATTATTATTATTATTATTATTATTATTATTATTATTATTGGCATATTCTAATAATATTTGAGTCATTTTAGAATTATTATTTGTAGTAGTCCATAAAAGTGGATTATACCCATATGAATCTTTTTCATTCAATTCTAAAATAATATTATTTTTATTGGCATATTCTATTAATAATTGAATTGTTGTAATATCACCATAAATACATGCCCATAAAAGTAGATATCTTCCAAATTTATCTTTCTCATTCAATTCCAAAATAATATTATTATTATAAGCATAATTCATTAATAATTCTATTATTTGGCTATTTATTTTAATATGTGAATGAATTAAAGATTTACAGGTATCATAATCTTTGAATGAAAAAATATCACTTCCATCTTTATTATATGCTAATAGAAATGGACAATTTCCTTCATTGTTTTTTTCATTTAAATTTAAAACAATATTATTTTTATATGCATATTCTATTAATAATTCTGTTATTTTAATATTTTCATTATAAATAGAATATAATAATGGATAATTTCCTTTATTATCTTTTTCATTTAAATTTAAAATAATATTATTTTTATTCGCATATTCTATTAATAATAGAACTATTTGAATATTATTAATATAACATGCCCATAAAAGTGGATAATATCCATATTTATCTTTTTCATTCAATTCTAAAATAATATTATTTTTATTAGCATATCCAATTAATAATTGAATTGTTGTAATATCATCATAAATGCATGCCCATAAAAGTGGGTATCTTCCAGTTTTATCTTTTTCATTCAATTCCAATATAATATTATTTTTATTGGCATAATTTATTAACAATTGTACTATTATAATATTAGTTTTTATTTGTAAAGGAGGTGAAGATATACAATGATTATATTCTTTATACAAAAAAACAGTATTTTCAGATTTTGTGCAAGCCAACGAAAGTGGACAATTTCCTTTTTTATTTTTTTCGTTTAAATTTAAAATAATGTTGTTTTTATTCGCATATACTATTAATAATTCAATTATTTTAATATTATCATTAAAAATAGAACATAATAATGGGTAATTTCCTCTATTATCTTTTTCATTTAAAGATAAAATAATATTATTTTTATTTGCATATTCTATTAATAATTGTACTAATTCAATATTATTAAGATAACATACCCATAAAATTGGATAACATCCAATTTTATCTTTTTCATTTAATTCTAAAATAATATTATTTTTCGTAGCATATTCCATTAACAATGAAATATTTTTAAAATCCTTTATAGTAAAATATAACAATGAAAGTGGGTAATATGATTTTCCATTTTTTATTTTTAAATCATTTGATATTATTATACTTACTAAATCTTCATATTTATTTTCTAATGCTTGTATTAAGATATTATGTTTCTGTTCTTCATTAAGTCCATTTTTATTTCTTTCTTTATGAAGAATATTTTCAAATTGTATATTTGACTTTGGATGATTTTTAAATTTACTTGTATCTAATATTGATATGATAAAAGTATTATTATAATTATTAAGTTTCAAAATTTCTTTTAAAAATACTGTATCTCTATTATCTATAATAGATTGAAGTAAATCTGATGAAATTTTAAATTGAATATCATTTATCAAAGACATAGAAATTAATATTTGTAGTCTTTTTTTGTCAAGTAATCCTCTTTTATAAATGATGTTATAAGCATCATTTACTTTCCCTTTACTTTCATTACTTTCTATTAAATTATAAAAATTATTATTAAGACAATTAATAGATTTTGAATCTTGACTATCAATAGCAACTATATACAAGCATACATGAAAATCTTCATTTAATAATTTAAATTTTAATTTCGTATTGTTTAATTTTTCATCATTTGTTATAATATTATGAACTTTTTCCTTTTTAACAAATTCATACAATTTCCTGAATTCTTCTTTATTATATTCCATTTTTTAAACCAAAATTAAAAATATAACTTTAAAAAAAAAAAAAAGAATTATTTTTTTACATATATATAGAGAAAAAATTATTTAATCTTATTTTAAACAATTACAAATTTAAAATATTTTTTATTATTTTTGTATTTTACTTTTTTTTTTTATTTTTTTATTTACTTTTCCTTTTCTTTATTTTGTTTTCCTTTTTATATTATATATTATTTATTTTATCTTTTATTACTATTTCAGTTTTTTAAATTAATTATTCAATTATTTTTCTTTTTTTTGTTTGTTTGTTTGTTTTGTTTTTTTAGGTTTTAATCTTTTCAAAATTTTTAAAAATTATACATTTCGAGATTATTTATATTCTAGCAAGAGTGTAACACTGTTTTAATTAAAAATTAAATTAAATGAAACACGTGACCATGTTTCATTAATTTATATTTTCATTTTGGATAAATTTGGAAATATAAAAATGGCAATTATTACATATATAGTAATTAATAATAATAATTAATAATGAATCATAATAATAATTAATAATATATTATATATTTAATATTAATAATAATATATTATATTATATATTATATATTATATATCATATATCATATATATTACACATATCATATTATTATTATATATTCTATTATAGTTTTATACATGTAACCTATTTTTTTATTATAGTGTGTTAATTACAACGTAAATTGTAATCACATAATATTGTGAATAAAATAATAATACAATAAAACTATTTTTTTTTTTTATATTTTTTCATTTTATATAAATATATGAAAAAGTAGTCATTTTCATGGTTTTAGTATGTATAGTTTTAAATATATATATATACTATAAAATAAAAATAGTCGCATAGATACATTTAACTTTAATATTAACTATAATGATATGCTATACTTACCAGATCTACAAACATCACTAAAAATGGATAATTAACACTTTTATTTTATTTTTTTATTTAGTTATAAAATAATAATATTAAACTCACTTTTTTATTGGTATATTCTTTTTTTATATATTTATAATGCTTCTATACTTTAGCGCCCTATTGAGAAAACCATTTAAATTAGATTGTCACCATTTTTTTGTTCAATTCATTAATTATTTAATATATAAAATGAAAAAAAAAATATTTCTATATACAAATGTATATATAACAATCTTTTATATACTAAATAAATAAATAAGTAAATAAATCAATAAATAAATAAATAAATAAATAAATAAATAATAATTCTTTATCTTTTTTTTTTTTAATTTTTCAATTTTTTTCTTTTTTTCTTTTTTATGTTACGTTATTTTTTTAAAAGAAACAATGTAAAAAAATTAATAAAAATTAATTAAATTTAGCACGTGATTTCATTAATTTATAATTAAAGATTTGGTTGGCTTAATAAAAACTAAATAAATCTGAATATAAATAAATAAGTAAATAATAATTAAAAAACTAAATAAATAATAATTAAATAGTAAATAAATAATAAAAACAATATTAATATATATATATATTGATAATAGAACTTAATAATAAATAAATAAATATTAATAACTTATATATATATATATATATTTTTTAAAAGTGCAAAAAGAAATATTATTAATTAATATAAAGTCTTGTTTATAAAATAAAGAATTTATCCATTTTTTTTTTTTTAATTATTTTATTAATTTATTTATTTATTATATTATATATATTTATTAATTATTTATTATATGTACTTAACATTTATTATATGTACTTAACGTTTTTTTATTCTTGTAATAACATTTAAATATTTCTAATAATTTCTTAATAATACTTTATTAATAATTTTTAAATATTTCTAATTTAATAAAAAAAGCTCTATTTTTTTTTTATTATTATAATTATTATTATGACTATTTTTATAAAAACGATTATAATTTAATTATCATTATAATTATTATTTAATAATATTATTAAATAATTTTAATATATATGATTATTATTTTTGCTGTTATTGTTGTTTCGGTTATTAATTTAGTTACTAGCTTAGAACATGGATTGGAAAAGTTTGGTAACTACTTTAACTGGTAAAGGAATTTGTCTTTCTTGTTTGTCGAAAGTTTCATTATTTACAATAACAGTGTAATTTAATAAATTATCAATTTCCTATATATTTTATAAAAATAATAATAATATAAAATTAAAAATTTAAAATTAAAAAATATTAATAATGTTATTAATAATATAAAATATATTTATTTATATATTATTATTTATATATTATTATAAATATATTTAATTTATTTATTTAATAAAATTATTGATTTCATATATATATTTACCTTAGCTATTTCTTTTTGTAATTTCTTGTTATCAGTAATTAATAAAACTTGAGCTTCAACATCACGTTTCATTGAACGACGACCAAAGTTAGTAGAACCTAAAATAGTAACATTTGGTAATAGTTCACCAGTCTTTTCATTTTTATAACTTGCCCATAAACCTTTAGCATGATATGTCCATCCTGGTCTAATATATTCATGAACTTTTAAATCTTTATTTGAAGTTTCATCATGAACTTGTCTTTCAAAATAAGTATATACTGCTGGAATATACCCTGATATACCTGGATTTTTATAGAAACTATTTGCCTATAAAAAAAAATAAATAAATAAATAAATAAATAAATAAAAAATAAAATAAAATAAATAATATATTTAGTATAAATAATATAAAATAACAAAATAATAATAATTATTATTTTATAATTAATATATTCAATTATATATATATATTTACTTGTGGAGCAGCACATAATATATCAACATTAGCATGAGCTTCATTTAATAAATTTTTAAATTCAGTAGTAAAGTTTAAGTAACCTGAAGTAATAAATATATTTTTCCAATAATCTGAATTTTCATCAATAATACGCATAATAATTTCCATTAAACGTTCATTTTCTTCAATATGTAATTGTTTCATTTGAAGCATAGGTATTACAATAGTATCTGTATTTTTAGATAATTTTGATCTTTTAACTTTATTATTATTTCCTTCATTTCTTAAACTTTCAGATGATCTTTTTGAATTAATATTAACTTCAATTTTTTCATTATTTGATTCATCATCCCTTAATTCATCATTATTATATATTGAAGAGGATGAAGAAGCAGTAACAAATGATTCATTATCATTAATATGTTCATCTTCTTGATCAATAATTGTTGCTTCAGAATCTTCATTTTTAGTTTGAGATTCCTTTTGTAATATTTCATCAGCAAAATCATTTAATTGATCACGTAATGGTTGAGTTCTTGCATACCAATTAGTTAAAAATGTATCTAAAGCATGGAAAGCTGTTTGACGGAATTGTAATGGATTAGTTGTTGGATCTGGACCAGATGGAATAAGAGTGTGATGTGGAGCTAATTGATAAGATATTTTTGTTAAAGTTAAAGCTAAATCATAGAAATAATCAGATAAAGAAGTAGCTCCTCCAAAGAATACATAACGATCTTGTCGATTAACAAAATATTCTGTACTTAAATTAGCACTATAAGAATAAATTATATATTTAAATATTTTTCAAAAAATAATATAATATATATATATATATTATAAATTTTTTAATAATAATAATAATAATAATAATAATTATATTAATTATATAATGAAAAAAAAATAATTAATAAATAAATAAAAATAATAAGAAAATATTAATATTAATATATTATATCACTATATATAATAATATATACATAATTATATATATTTATATAAATAAATAAATAAAAGTCAGATATATTTACCCAGCAAGAATAAGATTATCATCACCTATAACAATTTTAGCATGGAATAAACCAATAATTTCATTAAATCTTTGAGGTAATAACATTTTTAATGGTTTTGTAAGTTCTGGTGTATGATATAAAGCAACTTCTACTCTATCTGGATAAGCAGTAACTAATGGTGCAACTAAAGTTACTGAAGACTCACCAGAATGTGAAGTACGTGTACCTCTTAAACAATCAAAAAGAATAGTTACTCTTAAAGATTTATTTTCACTTAATGCTTTATGTAAAGTTTGAACCTTTAATAATAAATAAATAAAAAAATATTAGTAAAAAGAAATTAAATATTTTAAAAAAATAATACAAGTATTTTTTTTTTTTTTTTTTTTTATATTGTATATAATATATATAATATAATATATATTATATATTTAATAAATAATAAAATCTTATAATATTAATATTATTTTAAATATTTTTTCCTTTAATAAATTAATATTTTTACTTAAAATAAAAAAAAAAAATAAAAATAAAAATAATAATAATATTAAAAACTTACTAAATCAACTTGGTCAATACCAATATACAAAGCAGTTAATACAACTCTATGTTTTGCTTGTAATATTTGTTCCTATAGTTTTTATATTCAAAAATATTATTAGCAAACAACTTTTTTATTTCTTTTTTTTTTTTTTTTTTTTTTAATAATTATTATAAATAAAATAACAAATAATAAAATAAATAAAATTATATTTGATAATGTTTATTATAAATAATATATACCTTAATTTTATTATAATAATCAGTTGGTTGTTTAATAATTTCAATTTTTGAAGAATCAACACTAAAAACAGCAGATTCATTATAAATTGGTTTAAATAAAGGAATAACAGTGTTTTTCTTTAAATAAAATTCTGATACTTCTTTTACTTCTTCTTCTACTTCTTCTTTTTCTTTATTTTTTAAATCTTTATCATCTTTGTTATTTCCATTTTCAATTATTTCAGGATTTTCATTAATAACTTTTTCAGAATAATAATTTTTTTGAATAAGATTATTTAATGAAGAATCTTGAATTATATTATTATTTTGAATAATGTGGTGTTCAGGAAGTACACTATTATTATGAACAGAACATTCTTGATTACGTGAAAGGTTAATAGGTTGTAATTTAAGAGTGTCTTGTTTATTTAAAAGAGTGTGAAAATTATTTTGGGATTGAGTAAAATCAAGACAATTTTCAAGTTTTTGAGAATTGGCTACATTATTCTTTATTATAGTATTTAACATATTTCCAATTTTTTTATTGGAACATTGTTGAGTAGGGCAGGAATTCAACATTTTCTATTTTATTATTATTACTATTTATTATTATTATTATTATTATTATTATTATTATTATTATTATTATTATTTATTATTTATTATTATTTATTATTATTATTTATTATTAAATAAATACTTTTTTTTATTATTGTTATGATTAATTAATTAATTATAAAAAAATTATTATTTATAATTAATAATGGAAAATAAAAAAGGTTTCTTTTCTTTTTTATTATTTGAAATATATAATACGTTTCAAAATAAAAATTACTTTATGTAATATATATATTTACAATAAATATATTTATTAAATTGTATTTGAAAAAAAAAAAAAAGTTAATAAATAAAAACTTTTTATTAAATAAAAAAAATGATTGATAAAAAGTGATTCTTTAGTATTGAGTTCGTTTTTTTTTTTTTTTTTTATTGTTTTTTTTTTTTTTAATTAAAAAAAAAAACAAAAATATTATATATATATATTTTTAATAAAAAGTATTTATTAATTTTAATGTTTATATAATATAATAACTATATTTTTCATTTCTTTATTTCTTTTATTTTTTCTATCTTTTCTTCTTAAAGTTTACTATAAAGAAAAGATATATTTCTCTATTTTAGTTTAAAGAGAAAAAAAAAAAAAAAAATTTTAAATATTAAAAATAATTAATTAAACTTTTTTTTTTAGTTATATATTTATTATCTTTATATTTATCTACTTATTTATTTATCAATTTATTTATATAATTATTTATTTACTTATTTATTTTTTATCTTCTCTATAAAGCATTCTATAACTATAATTAATTTCCAAATATATATATTTTTTTTAAGGATTATTAATATATTACAATATATTTTGATATATTAAAATTGATTGTTTTAATTTATATCTTTAAATCAAAATTTTAAAATAGAATTTTAATTATTATAAAAATAATTATAAACAAAAATCATGTATATTCATATATTATTTATTTTTATAATTCCTTTTTTATAATGTCTTTTTTATATTCAATATTTTTAAAAAAATAAAAATATTAATGAGCATTAAACTTTTTTATTGCTTATAATCAACCTCAAAAAAATAATAGAGAAAAAGAATTTAAGCAACTTTCATGATAATTAATAAATAAAAATTGTTCTCTAATTTATTATTAATAATTTGTACTTTAAAAATGATAAGATTTTTCTATTATTAATTAATTAAAAAAAAATTTTTTTTTTTTTTGATGTGATAAAAATTCAACATATAATTTACATTACATTATTATAATTATGTTTATGTATACATTATTATATTATTAAAACAACACCAATGAATTTATTAGCCAATAAAATAACATTATTTATACATACTTGTGGTACAAAATATTATCTTGTAACACAAATAATTAATAAATCATTTTCCTTTCTTTTTTTCGGAAAATATACATATTATTTGTTTTAACTATTAATTATATATTATTAATATAATTATTTATATTAAATTTAAATTATATCATATAAACATAATATATTATTAATATATATTATTAATATACATTATTAATATATGGTATTAATAATGTATATAATATGGAAAAATATTATATATTAAATTTTTTAAATTTTTATCTTTAATTAATTATAATTTTTACCACATAAAAACTCTTCCTTAAAAGTCTTCCATAAAAATCTTTATGGTTATCTTCTTTAATTAACTAATAAAAGAAAAACATAAAAATATATTTAATAAATTATAATAATAAATAAATAATAATTTTTATTTCGCTCTAATCAATTATTTATTATATAATCTAATAATTTATAATATAATAATAATTATAATAACTAAAATACTAATGATAAATATAATTAATAAAATAGTATAAGAGGGTATACAATTAAAAATTGATGAAGCATATTTTTAAAATAATAAAGAAATAAAAGAAATATTAATATTAAAAATTATTTAAATGAATATATAAAAAATCTTAAAATAATGATAGTGAATACTATCTAATTACATTTTTAAAATTCTTTTATTTATATATACATAATTATCATAAATTATTAACTTTATGTTTTGTTTTGTATTGTTTTTACATATATTGTTTAACTTATCATTATAATATATAATAAAAAATATTTTAATAAAGTTCTAACATCTTTTTATTATATTCATTAATTTTATTCTTTATATTACTTGTACAAGTCCATGTAATTATTAATAGTATAAGACGGTATTAATTAAAAAAAAAAGGTAAAAAAATTTTATTTTATTCAACAAAAAAAAAATGTGTGTAGACATTCACTGAAAATAAAAGAGTATGAAATTGAAAATATATTCAAATTATTGTAACTTATAATAATAATTGATTATATTTTCATATTATTATTAACTTTATAATTTCTGTAAGATTTTTTTTTCATAAAATTTTTAAACTATTTTTTAATGTTTCCAATAAATTAATATTTAAAAGTTTAAAAAAATTATTAAAAAAAAATATAAAATATACTATAATACAGAAAACTATAAAAAAGAAATATAAATTTATACTCATATATCATTAATATTATAAAAATATATATTTAATTATTACTTTTAATACTAATTCTAGTATTATTAAATATATCTTTTTTTTTTGTTTCATTTAAAATAATTTTTCTCTGTATTTTAATAAAATATCTGTACTTTTATCATTATCATTTTTCTTAATATGTATTAATAATTGAGGTCTTAATTGAAATTCATTACTTTCAATTTGAATAATTTTTTTCTAATTCATCCATAGAATAACATTTTTTATTTTCATATATATTAAAAAAAATATTTTATAAAAGTTTCATCATTACTTAACTTTTTTTTATTAAATTCTTACTAATATTTTTATTAATTTTGAATTTAATCAATTATTTTAATTAAAAGTAATGACAAATATTATACTGTGTATAGAAAAATTTTGATAATTAATAAATTATTAGAATTTATTATAAAGTATAAGATAACTTTTAAATAATATAAATCACAATATTAAACATTCTAATATTATTATTATTATTATATTCATTACATTAAGATGAAATATTGTCATTGTTAAAAATACAATTAATTTATCTCTTTTTTTAAAAAAAAAAAAAAAAAAGTTGTTTTAATATATAATTGTTTAAAAAACTTTAAAACTTTATATTTAATTAATTAATTGTTCCAACATGAATTTATAAAATACCATAAAATTTTATATATATACATATATTATATAATATAATATAATGATATTATTATATATTATAATACAATAAATCTTATTTTAGATACTACAGATAATTGAAAATGAAATACTATAAAAATTATAATTTATAGTAATAGTTTTTACATTAAATATTTAAGAATGATGATTATAATTATAATAATAATATATATATATTATTTTAAAATAATAATAAATAGTTAAAATTAGCTCAATCAGTTTATATATTTAAATAATAATAATTTTTAAATAATTATTATTACATGTTATTTTTCTTTATTTTCTTTTAATAAATTATTAAAGCATAATAATTTAAACAATAGTAGTATTAATTTATTGATTTATTAATTTAATTTATTAATTTATTTACTTTTTTATTCATTTATATATTTTACCAGCATTATATATATTAAAATTTTTATCAATTTTATAAAATTAATAAAGTTTTAAATTTTATAAGTATTCCCTTTTTACCCAAAATATGTTCTTTATATATAAATTAAAAACTATAAATTCAAATATTTAAATGATATAAAAATCTTAAAATAATGATAATGAATATTTTTTAATTATATTTTTAAAATTCTTTTATTCTTTCTTTAATTATATTATTTATAAGTCATTAATAAATTGATTTGGTTTATTTAAAAAAAATTTTTTTATTTTATTTTATTTAATTTAATTTTATTTTATTTATCTTTTTTTTTTTTTTTTTTAAAAAAAAAAAAAAGATAATATAATAAAAATTTTTAAATAAAAAATTACAATCAAACAAAAACTTATACAATATTAAATAAATAAAAAATGTTAAATATTAAGACAAATTTTATATTCAAAGCATTTGATTTACTTCATCATATTATTTTAATTAAATGATATATTAGATATTAATCATTTTAAAAATAATGCCAGTGAAAGGTACAATAAATGTTCCTTTTACCTTCAACAAAGATTATTGAAAAAAAAAAATTTTTTTTATTGTTGTTGAAAAAATGTTAATAATCTTATAGATGATTTGTTTTTATAGTTGAAAGATATAGAGAAAAAAAAGGTGAATATAACTTTACAATGGATCATTTATATAAATTTATAGATTATATAAATAATAGAAAGCTAACCAATATTCGAAATCATGATAATTTATTTATATTAATTAATCATATAGTTTATGATGTTACAGATTTATAGATTTTAAAAATTATTTATATATTTAATGTGATTTTTATATTAATTCTTTAAAATATATTAGATTATAAACCTATAAATGATAGAAATTATAAACAATTTTTTAAAACTTTATTCCTTTTCAATATTCTTAAAAATATTTTAAAAATATTTGCCTGAAGAAGATTATTAAAAATTAAAAATTATATAATAAAAATAAATAAATTATTTTAAATGATTTTTTCTTTATAACATTAATGAAAACATATTATTCATTATTTAATAAAATAGTTAATATTGATTATGATGTTAATTTAAAAAAATTTCTAAGAAGAAAATATTTAATTATCAGAATTACTTTACTAAATATATTCATTTGAATTTTTGTGAGTACTTTCAATAACATTCTTATTTTTCTTTTTTTATTAATTTTCTTGATACTTCTTCCATCAAATAAACCAACAATAATGTTTTAAATAAGTTTTATCAACGAATAAAAATTATATGTTAAATAATATAACATTTTTTTGTCTTAATTATTTATTAGTAAATTAAGCAATATTAGTCATGATTATAAATTTAAAAAAAAAATACTATTTTCTTTCTTTTTATTTTAATATGTAAATAACAAACTATTTTATATTAAATTATTATAACTATTAATAAATTTACAAATTTATATATATACTAGTTAATAACTAAATTTTAAATAATATACTCAATAGAATAAAAATAGTTTATTCTATTGGGTACATTTATTTATACATATGTTATACATTTTTAAAGGTTAGTTTTATTGAATGTCAATTTATTTGTAATGTACTATATATTGTTTAACAAAGAAATATTGTTTATATTTTAATTTTCCAAAATATTAAGATATATATAATATATATATTTATCAATAATATAAAAAAAAGTCAAGAATATCATAGAAAATATTATAAACATAATTAATACATGTAATAATTGTCTTTATATATGTGTACAATATATATACACAAATAATTATTAAATATATATAATAATATTCTATTTTATTTTCTTTTTTTTTTTTTTTCTTTTTTTGAGAAAAAAAAATATTGTCATACTATTAACAGTCTATGTGAAAAAAATGCATGATTTATAAATATATTGCTATTTAAACTAATAACCTTTTAATTTTTTTATTTTTATTTTCCTTTTTTTTTTTTTAATTATATATATTATGTAAAAATAATTATTGACGTTGTAAGAATTATTACTTCAATAATTATAATTTAGAGTAATCTACTACCGACTTTAATTATAATTTAGAATAATCTACTACCGACTTTAATTATAATTTAGAATAATCTACTACCGAGTAACTAAAAAATAAGTAAATATATAAATAAATAAATAATTAATTAATTAATTAATTAATTAATTAATAAGCATAATATAAAAAAATGAATAATTAAATAAATAATTAAAAATTAATAATTTATAATAATAAAAAATTTTGTTAAAAATGTTTCAATTCTAGATTTAATTTTAGAGTTATACCATATTAAAAAAATTTTAATATGGTTTGTATTTAATAAAAAAAACCACAATAAATAAATAAATAAATAAATAAATAAATAAATAAATAAACAAATAAATAGTAAATTAATAAATTAATGATAAATAAATAAATAAATTAAATTAAACTAATAATTCTCAATTGTGAAAATTCTATTATATAACAATTCATTTTTATATACAACTCTATGTATTTATAATAAAAACTTATATATTACATATTACATATATTATTATTATACAATAATTTATTACTATTAATTAATATATTAATTATTAAATACTAAATATTATTTATTAATTCTACTAAGCATATAAAATAAAATAATAAAACTGGAATGAAATAAAATTATGAATTAAAATAACAAAACTGGGATGAATAAAATTATGAATAATGAATTATGAATTAATCTAACATTTATTAATTAATTATTAACTATAGAACTTTATATTTAAAAGAAAAAAAAAAAAAGAAAATAAAAATATAAAAATAATTTTATTGTTATAATATGAATATGCTATTTTATATGCATTAAAAATATACTTTAAATATGAGTTAATATTCGTTTTATATGAAAGTTAAAATGATGCTTTAAATATGAGTTAATACTTGTTTTATATGAAAGTTAAAATGATGCTTTAAATATGAGTTAATATATGTTTTATATGAAAGTTAAAACGGTGTTCTTCCATATGTTAATATATTTCAAAATCCGATGAAATTAAAACTAAAATTAAAATAAAAAAAAAAAAAAAAAAAAAAAAAAAAAAAAGAAAAAATTTGTTATTAATAATTAATTATTTATTTTAATCATTTTATAATAAATTAATAATAATAATTGTTAATAACTATCATTGTGGAAATATTTTTGTTAATACGAAATTATTTTTTGATTTTAATATATAAATATTTTTATTTTCGTAATTTATTTATTTGTACTCATTTTTACTCATTTGTACTCATTTACTGATTTTTTTTCAATTGACTTTTTTTATAAATTATTTATATATATTAAATATATTAATATTAATATTTACTATATATAATATGTATATTGTTATATATTTTATTCATTTATTCTATATGTTCTATTTAATATAAATTTATGTTTATTATTTTGTATTCATTTATATATTAAAAATTAAAATTAAAAAAAGAAAAAAAAATTTTTTTTAATTTTTAAAATCTAATTTTTAGCCTTTTTTTTTCCTCATTTTCTCGTTTATTCTATTCAAATTTAAACTATGAAATAAGCCAAAATGTCTTAATTTATTCAGCCAATAAAAATGAAGATTCTTGATTAAACTTTTATAAAAATTTTAAATGACTCATGGAAAAAATTTAAAAAAAAAAAGGAAAAAAAAAAAACTTTTTTTAATAATAAAAAAAAATAATAATTTTAAATAAAAAATGTAGAAAAAAAATAATTTTTTTTCAAAGCTTAACAAAAACTTTTTTATTAAACATTTATAATAAATAATTATTACATAAATAAATAAATAAATATTATGAATATATAATAAATATTATAATTATATAATAAATATCATGAATATATAATAAATATTATAATTATATAATAAATATTATAATTATATAATAAATATTATGAATATATAATAAATATTATAATTAAATAATAAATATTATGAGTAAAAGAGATATATAATAAATAGTTGAATTTTATTACTTCATTATGTATTATTATTAAATAGGTTTTATTTTTATAATTTATTATCAAATGACATGTCATAATATGTAATAAATGAAAAAATGAAATTTTAATATAAAAAGATTTTAGATAAATATATATTAAATTATAAATAAATAAATTAATAATATAAAATAAATAAATAATTATAAAAATATTAATGAATGAATAAATATAAAATAAATAAATAATAGTAGTATAAATTTTTCATTTATTAAAAACATAAACAATAATAATTTATTATTATTATTTCTAATATTATGTCATTCTTTATTCTAAAAGCCAAAATTATAATATTATTTAATAATATATATAAATATATTTTATTATATGTATTGCCCATAGAGAAAACTTGACTCTCCTATTTAATTACCCTAGTATTTAACTTTTCTAATATTTTTTGTATTGTTATATAAATATATATATATAATTTTTTTTTATAGTTTAAGTATTTGTAAAAATAAAATAATATTGACATATAACAATTTAACTTTATTATTATTATTATGTATAATATATATATATATATATGTAAAAAAAAGAAAAAAAAGAATTTATTATTATATTATTATAATAATTAAAAGATAAAATAAAAGTTTTATTATTTTCTATAGTTTATATTTTGGTTCTACTACTTTTTTATTAATAATTTTTATGTCTTTTTTTTTTTTTTTTTTTATTTATTTGTTTTTTTTTTAACATAATTTTATTAATTAATAAAATTACTTTCAATTAATTATTATATTATAAATTTATTGTTTAATATTTATAATATGATTCATGATTATAATATGTTATATTATATAATATAATTGTTATAATATATAAGACATTAATTTAAATTATATGGGAATAATTGAATTTCAATAAATTAATTAATTTAAACTTTCTTGATTATCAATATTCTATTATTATTATTAAATTTCATAATATATTAATAATAAAATAGTTTAAAATATAAAGAATAATAAAAATAAATATTTTCCAATATTTCAATATATTTATAATTTATTTGTAATACACTAATAATATATTTGTAATTTGTAAGGTTTTTTTTTTTTAATTTGTTTTTTTTGTTGTTTTTTTTTTTTTATTGTTGTTCTTTTTTTTTTAAACTTTGTGTTTTGACTTTTCTTTAATTAAAAGATTTATATATATATATATTTTAATTTAATTTTAATTTTAAAATATTTTAATAATAATATCATAAGAATTAAAAAAAAAAGGTATAAATACTTTTGTTAATACCCTATCTTTGGTTTTCTTTTTTTTTTTTAAAAAAAAAAAAATAAAAAAAATAATCGAGTAATATATATAATTTTTTCTTTAAAAATAAAAGAAAAGAGTATAAAAGAAAAAATAATAAAATATCTTAAAAAACAAATAATAAAAGAAAAATATAATAAAAATATTTTAAAAAGAAAGTAATAAAAAAGAAAAAAAAATAATAAAATATTTTAATAATAAAATAAATAAGAAAATTTTATATATTTATAATAAATAAAATTAAAAATAAAATAAAAGAAAAAATGAAATTATCATACTTTGCTTTATTCCTTACTTTAGTATTAATTAACATTGTGCAAATAAATGCTAAAGGGTTTTATTGTACAAAATATATCGTCTTGAAAAAAGGAGATAAATGTAGTCATATTACTAGCCATGATAGTAACAAGGATTATTACTTAAGATATAAGGATTTAATGTATATTAATCCAAGTAAGTTTTGCTTTATCAAATTATATATTATAAATAAATAATATTATATAAAATAACTAATATTCATGTTTATTTTATATCATGATAATATAATTTAAAAATAAAAATAAAAATAAAAATAAAAAAAATATTTTTTTTTATTATAGAACTCGATTGTGATAATATACGTTCTGGTACTAAAGTCTGCGTTGACGTAGATTATATGAGAACCGATGAGGATCATCCTTTTGATGAATACGTTATTCAAAAAAAGGATACTTGTAAGTCTATTGCCAGAAAATTAAAGACTACTGTTAAAATTATAGAAAATACTAATTTAGGTAAATTATTATCATAATTTTTATTGATATATTTAATATATAACACAGTTA
>MCFG01000039.1:187500-230000 GCA_002104895.1 Anaeromyces robustus | reverse complement strand
AAAAGCTATAGCCAAACAAGACATTAAAGCTAAATCAACTTTAGGAGCAACTTCAAGATAATACTTGTTTTTACCAATTAAAGAAGATTTAAAAACTAATTTTCCAACAAGAGGAGCTTTTTCATTCTTACCATAATAAATGTTACAGTTCTTGCTTCCAGGGTTAAATTTCATAACAAGAGTTTCACTTTTATGAGTTGCCTTGTTTTGGAAGGAAGCAACTAAACATTTTACGGATAATATATTTTCCTTAGTAACTTTAGCAAGTTTCTTGTTTTTGTTTGGATTATAAATTTCTTGTTTGAAACTTAAAAGAGAATCACTTTTAATTCCAATAACTTTAGCACCATTAACATCCTTAAGAATTTTACCATCAGTAAAACAAACCGATTTATCCTTACATTTGAAGTATTCATTTTTATTAGTGTCCTTGATAGTACAAGTAGCACCATTGAATGAAATCTTCTCATTCAATACCAAAATAACAACCTCATCTTTAATATAACGTTCATCTGTAGTTAAGATGACGGTTTCTGGCTTAACAACACTAACTTCTGCGTTCATTTTTTTTTTTTTTTTGTTCTTCTCTAAAAAAAAAAGGGAATTAAAAAAATAAAGTTTTTTTTTAAAGTGTCTGTTTTTGCTTTGATAAAAAGATTAAAATTGTTTTTATTTTATAAAATTATTTTTAATAAATAAATATTATTATTATTATTGGAAAAAAAAATAAAAAGTAATATATAATTTTTTTTAAAAAAAAAATATTTTAATTTATTAAAATTGTTTTTTTTAATGTTATAAAAAATAATAATAATTTAAAATATTTTAATATAGTCGTTTTTTTATATTAAAAGTATTTATTTATTCTTTTTTTTGCATTAAAAACGTTAATTGCTTATAATTTTCTTTTTTTTTTTTTTTGCTTCGCTTTTTTATACAAAAATTTCTAACAAATAAATAAGTTTATTTAATTGTTTCAAAAAGAAAAAAAATATAGGAGAAAACGCTGTTTAAATAAGTTTTTTTTATATATATATATTATATATTATCTGTTATCTGTAATATTTTTTTAATATTATTTATTTATTTGTTTGTTTGTTTGTTTTATTATTAAAATAAAATAAAACAAAATAAAATAGTAAATTATATTATATATATTATATTACATTATATTATATTATATTATATTATATTATATTATACAATACTAGTGTTAATATAAATGATATAAAAAATTTTTGCAATAGAAATATAAACTATATTATTATTATTCTATTATAAATCATATAAATATTATATACTATATTATATTGTTATTTAATATTATTCATATATTATTCGCTTTAATAAAATTGATATAAAACCTGTCAATGAACAGCCAATGAATATTAATTATTATAATTGATTTAATAGAATATATGTTGATTACCATATATTAAAATATACTGATAATATATTGTAAATCTTTTTAAATTTTTGTTTCTTGTTAAAAAAATTTTTTTTTAATAATTCTTTTTATTACAATTCTATAGTTAATAAATAAATAAAAAGATTAATATATTTTAAATACAATTGATAATATATATAATTTTAAATAATTAAAATTATTCTTTTTAAATCCATCATTCTTTTTTATGATTATTAAATAATAATAATAATAATAATAATAATAATAATAATAATAATAATAATAATAATAATAATAATAATAATAATAATTAATAATAATAATAATAATAATAATAATAATAATAATAATAATAATAATAATAATAATAATAATAATAATAATAATAATAATAATAATAATAATAATAATTAATAATTAATAATAATATTTATAATAATAATATTTATAATAATATTTATAATAATAATAATAATAATAATAATATTTATAATAATTTTTTTATTATTCATTTATTATATTCATATTTTTTACTGCCAAAACAAAAAAACAAAAGCAACTTTTTTTTGTTACTGAATTTACAATAAAAAAGAAATAATAAATAATATCATTATTAAAAATAGATAAAATATCAAATATTTTTGAATAAATTAAATGATTAATATAATAAAAAAAAAAAAAAAAAAAAAAAACTTTTTATTTTTATTTATTATGCAATGTAATAACAATTTCTAGAATTAAAAAACTTATATTATACCAAATCAATTTGGATTCCATAATAAAAAAATAATATATTTCAATTTGGGAAATATGACAAAAAATAAATTAAAGGAGAATTCATTTACTTTACTTCTCTTCTTAATATTAAAAAAGTTTATGATTCTGTGTTTTTTTTTTTAATGTTCTGTTTTTGTTTTTGTTTTTGTTTTTTCTTTTTTAAAATAAATAATATATTTAGATAGTAAATTAATCCAATTCTTGAAAAATCTATACTTTAACTTTCAATCCCCGTTCTTTTTTCAATGGTGAACTTTCAAATGAATTTTTAATTCACAGAGGCGTTCTTAAGGATATTTATTATTACTTATTCTTTCTAAAATAATAATTATTTAATAACTTATATAACTTTATTATTTATATATATAGAATATTCTATTATTCCATATAAATATGGTTTTAATTATATTATGTAAGTATAAATAACATATTATTATAAATTTAAAGCTTAAGATTATTCATGTAAAATAGCGTATTTATATAATATATTCAATATTGATTTCATATTTGTTATATTTATCAAAAATATTAAAAAGAATAATTATATTATAAGATTGTCATCTGGAATATTTTATTACACAATTAGATGAATTTTGTAATAAAATATTCAATAGAACTTCATCGAGAATTATAGCAATAAGCTGAAGAAGATATATTAATAAAATATATTACAACATTTTTAGATATAAAAAAAAATATTTCATCAATATAACAAATAAAGTGTAACCACTAATAATTTTTACTTATTTCATTGAAATGTTATATCTATATAAATATTAAAATATAAAAAAAAAATAATAATAATTAAAGATATTCTTGTAGTAATGAATTACTAATTATAATTTTTTTTTATTTTATTAAATTATAATTTTATTTATGTATAAAGATATTTTTCAATATATTAAAATTCTTACTACAAATTATAAATTTTTTATTATTAACTATCATAATTATCATTATTAAACTATGATGTTTTATTACTTATAATGGTTTTTTACTGCCACAAAAAAAAATTACTACCAAAAATAAGAAAAAAATTTTTTTTTTATTTTTTTACTGCCAAAATAAATAATCAATTTTTTTTTTTTAAATTTATATTCTTTTTTATTTTAGTTTTATTTTTATTTTTATTTTTTTATTAGCCAAATTAACGAAACAAATAATTTTTTATATTACTGCTTTATAATAATAAAAAGAAATAATAAATTATAATCATTATTAAAAATAGATAAAAGATATATTAACTCATTTAATTAATAAAGCTACTTTCATATTAACAAATTTATATAAATAGTAAAACTTTGTTTTATATAATATTGATAAAATAAACAATTATATATTTAAATAATATATAAAACGATATAAAATGTAAAAGATGATATAATCATAAACATCGAAATAATCATTATATTATAAACAAATTATTTGATTAATTTCGTGGTAGTTGATTATTAAATTGATAAATTCTTATAGAATTTTTGATTAACAATATAAAAATTTATTTGATCATAATAATTAATAAAATCTTTTTTTGGTAGAATGAAAAACTATTTAATAATACATGATAAAATGATTATTAAATACATTTTTTGTATTATTTATATTTTTATTTTATATTAAAAAAAAAAAAAAAAAAAAAAAAAAAAACTTTAATATAATAAATAATATATTGGAGACATTAGTAATTTGATATTTGATATTAAAATAATTCCTACAAATATTAAAGAAAAATTTTTTTTTCTGTCATTAATGACATTGTTAATACTCGTACTTTAATAAAGAAATATTATATATAAATATTATTTTATTATTTTATATACATTATACAATTATAAAAGTAATTATTTTATATTATATTTTATATAATCATTTTAATTTTTTTTTATAATTTTAATATTATATATTAATTTTCATATGTAATATTTTAGGCATGTAAAAAATAAGATTAAAATTAGGTTAATAAATCTTATTTATTTTAAATTAAAAAAAAAAAAAAAAAAAATATCCCTTTTATTTTTATCAAATTTTAACTTTAAATTATTAATATTGCAATTATATTTTATTATTATTATTATGTAATATTTATACTAATAGATATTTATATTTTAATAATAAAAATATTAACATAATAAAAAAACTGATAAAATATTCTTTAAACCTAAAAGATATGATATGATTCTAATAAAATTATATAAGAATAATTTTTAGAATAGAAATTAAAGATTAATTCTATTTAATATAAAACAATTATCTTAATATTTAAGAATTATAAAATAATAAAATAAATATATATATATATTATATAAAGATCGTAATATTATTTTTATTATTTTTAAAAATAATAAAATAAGATATTTTTTATAATATAAAACTATAATTTTTTGTATTATATATAAAGTATCAATAATAATAAAAATAATAATTAGATAAATTTTTTTACTCTAAGAATAAAAAATGATATAATAAAAATTATATATATATATAATTTATAATCTTTTTTTTTTTTCTTTTATTGTTACATATATATATATTTATTTATATACATGTGAATTCAAATATTAAGCAGTTTATTTATTTATTATATTATATTATCTATTCATTTATTTTTTTTTTTTTTTTTTTTTTAATTTATTTTAGTATTTATATTTTTTTTTACATTTTTTTTTATACTAATTATCATAATTTATTTGTAATTTTAAATTATATATAATATAAATATAAATATAATAATAAAAGAAAAAAAAATAATTGAAATATATATATAATATTAAAAAATGTATATATAAGTGATTAATAATTAAAGAATCTTTTTAAAAAAAAGAGAAGAAAAAAAAAGTGGAGAAACCATTTATTCAAATAGTTGAAGAAGACATTTACACTTATACTAATAGAAGAAAATATTAATTATTAAAGAAAAAAGAAATAAAATAATATCTAAATCATACAATATTATCTCATAATAATATAATATTCTTGGATTTCTTACCTTTTTTTTTCTTCAGTTTACTTTACATTTTTAAAAAAAATAAAATTCAAATAAAATAATAATGTATAAAAAAAACCAATTCAATTTATAAAAAAATTTTTAATAATGAAATCTATTTGTTTTATCATAATATTATAAATATTTTTCTTTACAATATTTTTACTTTATATATATTTATATATTTAAAACTAAATATAAAAAAGAAATTGAAACTTATTATAACCCATTATA
This sequence comes from Anaeromyces robustus, assembly GCA_002104895.1. Classification (NCBI taxonomy): domain Eukaryota; kingdom Fungi; phylum Neocallimastigomycota; class Neocallimastigomycetes; order Neocallimastigales; family Neocallimastigaceae; genus Anaeromyces; species Anaeromyces robustus. Next base: position 224,598 of record MCFG01000039.1, on the reverse strand, counting down.
TAAATTGTAATATTAATTGATGAATTTATTGAATCGATTTATTATATATAATAAAATAAAAAATATAAAAGAAAAAAGAATATAATACAAATAATAACTATTTTTAATAATTTCTACATATTAGTTATTTTATTATAATATATTAATACAATTATTAGAAAAAAAAAAAGGAAAAAAAAAAAAAAAAGAAAATAATATATAATAAATAATTAATTTTTTAATAATTTCTAAAAATTAATTATTTTATTTAATTAAATTAATAACTAATAAAATATATATAATAAAGGCATAATTCTTACAATAATAATCTTTAGTAATCAAATTATATATTATTTTGATTATTTGTTACTTTTTATATAGAATATATTAATAGATTTATATTAATATATAAAATTTCTTGTAAATATATTTAATTATTTGTATTTGTTTCTACTATATTTAATTTTGATTTCAATCATATAAATCATATAATAAAGTATATACACATTTATATCAGTTGTATAAGTTGTATTAAAAATTATATTGGAATAATAATAAGAAAAAAATATTTTTTGTACATTTAATCTTTAACTATAAGGGGGGAAATACTATCTTTATCTTTTATAAGGAAAATATTTAAATATTATTTATATCAAAATAAATAATATACATTAAATAAAATAAAATAAAACTAAAAAAATAATAAAGTTAAAAATAAAAAAAAAGAAAAAAATAAAAAATAAAAAAAAAATAAATCGATATATAATTATACAAACATATAAAAAATCATATACATATATAAATGAGTCAAATAAAATCAACACATAATAAACAAGATCATCATGTTATTCTATTTAAAAAGTATAAAGTTGAAATGGTAATTGGTGAAGGTAGTTATGCCAAAGTTAAACTAGCTACAAATATAATTAATGGCCAAAAAGTAATATATCATTTATTATATTTTATATAGTATATAAATATATATATTTTTTATATTTATATATTTAATATACAGATATACAATTAATTATTTTCATAGTAAAAGAATTTAAAATCATTAATCTTTTTTTCTTTTTTTTTTTTTTATTATTATTTTATCTTATATTATTTCAATTTTATTATTTATACTATTATTTGTAACACAACAATAATCATTAATCAAAAAAAAAAAAAAAATGCCTAATATATATTATAAAACAACATATAATGTTTATAATGTCAAAAATAAAAATAAAAAGGTTGCTCTAAAAGTTATTCCAAAAACAAAATTACAAACAGTATCACATGTTAAAAGATTAAAGAGAGAAGTAAGATTTTTTGAATATGAAAAAGAAATAATGAATAATTTACTAATTCAATTTATTAAAAAAAATTTTAAAATATAATTATATATATCAATAATTTTTTTTTAACTATTTTATATAATATAAATATTCTATTTAATGAATTCATTAGATTCGTTTTCTAAAATTAATACAACATCCTCATATTGTTAAATTATATGAAGTTGGTGAATTAGTGGATGAAATTATACTTGTTTTAGAATATGTTGAAGGAGGTAAAAAAAAAAAAAGAAAAAAAAAAAAAAAACTTTTTTATATATTAATATATATTTATAGAATTATTATAAAAATTTTAATATAAAATAATAATACATTCATTCATATCTTAAATATATTTATTAACATAATTTAATTTAATTATTATACTTTTTATTATTTTTTTTCCATTATATTATTCTTTTAATATTTATTATTTATTATTATTGTATAAATAGGTGAATTGTTTGATTATATTATTGCAAAAAAAAGATTTAAAGAAAAATTAGCTAGAAAATATTTTAGACAAATTGTATCAGCATTATCATATTTACATAATAGTTGTTTAATACATAGAGGTAATAAAATAAAAAAAAATTATTTTAAGCATATAATATATACTTTTTTTAATTATAAACTATATAAGTATATTAATATCATTTTGATATTTTTTTTATAAAATATATTATAATATATATATACTTTAAAAAAAAAATTATATATATATAATTTTGTAAAATATTAGATTTAAAACCTGAAAATCTATTAATTGATTCCCATGGAAATTTAAAATTAGCTGATTTTGGTTTTGTAAACTACTTCGATTATGAAAATAAGGTAAATATTTATATACTATTAATAAAAATATTTATATATAGTTTTATTTTTATTCATTTTTTTTTTTTTTTCAATATAAAATATTCTAATTTTTTATAATCAATAAATAAAATAACTATTATAATAGTTAAGTACATTTTGTGGTTCACCTATGTATGTAGCACCTGAAATGGTTGGAAGTAGGAAATATGTTGGACCAGAAGGTACATTATATATATTATTGATTATATATATGTCTTTTTATTACATAAATATTATTGTAATAAATAATTATACAATAAAAATAATATATATAACACTGTTCTAAATACTTTTTTTAAATTAATATATATATATATTTAATTTTTAATCAATTTTATAATTGAAATTAGTTGATATATGGAGTTTAGGTAATTAAAATTTATCTTTTCTATATTGATTAATATTTATTAAATTTTTTTATAAAAATTATTGAATACATGATTAATATCTTTTTTTTTTTTAACTTTATTTTCCATCTTTTGAATATATATATAAATATATAAAAGGTGTTTGTCTATATGTATTTTTTGTAGGTGCATTACCATTTGCAGCAAAAGATCCTGCAGAAACTCAAAGAAAAATATTACATGCAGAATATGGTGATTCAAATTATATTCCTTTAGGTAAAGAAAATAAATTAATATATTATATATATATATATATATATAACTTGACTCTTTTTATTAATAATAATAATATTATTATTATTATTACATATATATATATTATTGATACTTGTATAAATAATAAATAATAATTAATAATAATAATAATAATGGAAATATGACAGAGGCTAAATCGTTAATTAAAGGAATGTTAGAATTAGATCCTAAAAAAAGATTAACTATAGAAGAAATAAGACATCATCCATGGACTATGTCAGAATATAATTCACCTCCACCAAATTATTTACAAGATCGACCTCCTTTAGTTTCTCTTGATAAAGATATTTTAGAAAGAACTGCAAGAATGGGTTTTAGTATTAATGAATTACCTAAAAGAATTTTGAATGATGTACGTTCTCCAGAATTTTCACTATACTATATGGTAAAAGAATTAGTAGATAGAAACAAAGAAAGTAAAAGAAGACATGAAAAGAATAAAGAAATTATGGAAGCTAAACAACGTGAAAAAGAAAATACAAATATTAGAAATTCAGTAAATTCTACTAGTTCAAATAAAGCTAATTCTGCTAAAAATTCTGCTAGAAATTCTGCAAGAAATTCTGCAAGAGAAAAAGATAAAGAAAAAGAAAGAGGAGAAACTGCTAATTCAACAAGAAATTCAACTAGAAATTCAACAAGAGCTGATACAGCTAATTCTACAACAAGAAATTCAACAAGAAATTCAACAAGAACAGGAACAACGAATTCAGCAAGAACTTCTACAAGAGATAAAACAAATTCAACAAGAAATTCAACAAGAGAACAAACTAATTCTACAAGAACTTCTACAAGAAATTCAACGAGAGATAAATCTTATTCAGTCAAAAATAATAATAATAATAATACTTCAGAAAAAAGAAGAGATAGAACAAGTTCTACAAGAGAAAAAGATAATATTAATAACAATAATCATAATATAAATGATAATGAAAATAAACCAAATACTAGTAATAATATAAGAAATAATAAAAAAGATGAAAGAAAATATTTAAAATCAGAAGAAAGTCAAAATGAAACATTAAATAATGAAGAAAATGCTATTAATTCTGATGAAACTTTAAATGATAGTAAAAGGGTATTTATTTTAAATAATAATAATAATAATAATAATTATGTAAAAATATATATATAAATTAATATATTTTTACATTATTACTCATTTATTTAATTTATTAATTTATTATATTATAATTTTTTTTTTTAAAAATTAATTATTAATTATATAAATATTCTTCTATCATAATTATAATTAATTATTTTTATTATATGAAATAATTTTATTTGGCAAAAAAATTTTTTTTTGATATTTTATTTTTATATAATAAAATGAAAAAAAAAAAAATATTAAAGGTTAAGGATGGATCAGTAAAAACGGATGAAATAAATTATAATGATAACGATGATACAGAATCAAAACAAAAGAAAAAAGGTAAAGAAATTGATAATAACTATGAAGATTCATCTAAAAATAAAGGAAAGTATTCTTCAAATAGTAGTGAAAATAATATAGTACGAAACCAGTATATAAAAGAGAAAAAACCTGAAGGTAATAAATATATAACAAATATAATATTATTCTTGTTTTATGTATAAATTACTATAACAATATATTATTGATAATTTTTATAAAATTTATCAATAAAATATTTACACAAAAAAAAAACTTTTTAATTTCAACAACGATATTTTAAATATAAAATAATAATATAATAAATTTAACATTATATATAATAATAATAATAATAATAATAATAATAATAAATATTAATATATATATATATATTTTTAGTGAAAACACCAGATAAGCCAAGAAGGTTATCCATATCTCAACAACAAAATATTAAGCAAAATAAACCATCAAGTAAAGGTAAAGTTTCCTCTTATGAAAAACCAACCTATCCAACTAATAAATCACAAACTCCTAATTATCATAAAAATGAAAATAAAAATACCATTTCAAAAGAAGAAGTTTATTCTAATAGAATGAATCTTAATGATTCTTCACAATATGTTGGAAATACAGCAAGTACATCAATTCCTCTTATACCAATATCAAATAATGTTTCTGTAGTTTCATCTAATAAACAAACAAAAATACAAAAAACACCTGGTAGTAAACGATGGGGTGGTAGTATATCAGAAAATCTTCATCAATCTAGTAATTCTTCTAATATAGATAAATATCAATCTCCCTCTTCATCAGCATCTCATCGTACTAATTATAATTATATACCGCCTTTAAATAATCCACCAGTATCCTCATTAAATTCACCTTTAGGTCAACAACGACATTCTGGAGCTATGTCTTCTCTTGATAAAAAATTAAATGAAAATCGTTTAGTTAATAATAATAACTCAAAAATTAAAGCTTATGTTATTAATTCTGCTTATTCTAATTCAATTGTTACCCCTTCAGGAAATAATCCTACTTTAAAAGAAAAATTATCTGCTATGGCTTATATGAATGATGAAAATTCAGAATTTGATAATCCTACAAATTTTAATGGAAGAAGAAAATCAAATACAAATAATGATAGAAAATCACCAAATCATCAATCTTCACAATCTATTGAATATAAAAGTTTTTCATTATCAAAAAAGAAAATAATTGAAAAATTAAATGAATAAAATGAAATGAACAAGAAAAAAAAAAAAAAAAAGTTATTTATTTTATTCTCTTTTTTTTTTTATTTTAGACTATTCTTATTGGAAAAACTAACAATAACAATAGAAACAGATAAAAAATTGATAAAATAAATAATCTTTTTTATAATAATTTAAAACATATTTAATGATAATAATAATCACTTATCACCACATATAAAAAAATAATAAATTAAAATCCTATCTTATTTCTCTCTTTTTTTTATTTTAAATATAGTTGAATAAATAAATAAATCATTTAATATATTATAACAACATTTTTATAACAATATATTACAATTAATTATATAAATATACTAATTATAACAAACACTATTTAATTTGGATTTTTTATTATTAATAATAAATAATATTAACTTTACTAAAAAATTAACTTTTATAAATTATATATAAAAATAAATAGCAAATATTCATATATTAAAATGGATATAATACCACATTAAAAAATTTTATTTTTATATATTAATAAAAAAAAAAAAAAAAAGAGAATTTTTTTTATTATAATTTATAATCGTATAAAAAAACCCATACTAAAATAATTTATTTTCTTTATATTCATTTTTAAAATCAAATTATAATTTGAATATATATATATATATCTTTTAAATATATATATTACTTGATTATTATTAAAAATTTCTTTTAATCTTAAATATATACCTTTTTTATTTTAATAATTATTATTAAAAATATTAACAAAAAAAATATTAATCTTTTTATAATTATTAATATTATATAATAAAATTTTTAGTTTTTGAAAAGTTTTTTTATAATTATTTTCCTTCTACTAAGAATTAAACTATTAATTGTATAACTAAGTAAAAAAAAAAAAAAAAAAAAAAAAAAAAAAAAAAAAAAAAAAAAAAAAAAAAACATAAATAAAAATGAAAGTAGTAAAATCTTTAAAAAATAAATAATAATAATATAGTTATAAAAATTTTTATATATATTAATTATTTCTAATATTAAATTAATTTTATTATTAATTTATCATTAATAATAAATTTAATTATTATTATATAAAATGTAAAAATTTTTCATAATAGAATTTATAAGAATTTCCATTTAGAAAATTTTAAATTTTAAATATATTTATAAAGATTTATGATTTTTAATTTTTCTATTATTTTCTATAAAGATATATTTAATTTAATAGTATTTTAAAATTAATTAATAAATTAATTGATAATAAAAATGATAAATCCAAACGAAGATACTGAATGGAATGATATTCTTAGAGCTCATGTAATAATTAATAATATAATATTTTATATATTTAATAATTTTTAAAAATATTTAATAAAAAATACCCATTTTCTAAGTTTAATTATTATAAAAAAAAATAAAATAAAATAAAATACTATTATTAATAATTATAAAAAGAATTATTTCAATATATAAATAATATTCAATAATTTAATTTTTATTCTTTTAATGAAAAGATAGTATACATCTTTCTTTATCATTTTTATTTTATTAAATTAAGATACGATATATAATTTCTAAAAAATTATATAATAATTTATTGTTAATAATTAATTAAGCAATTTATATTAAAGATGATTGAAACATTGAATAAATATTTACTTATTTACTTTAATAAAAAAAATAAATAAAAATGAATTAAATATAAAAATAAAAAATGAAAATGAGAATAAAAAAAAAGTATTAATATTAAAGAATTAAAAAGAAAATCATATTTTTTTTATTAATTGTTATAGAATGATAAATTATAATAAAATTGGAAATTCAAATTTTTCTTAATCTTTTAATAACATCCTCAATTTAAATGAAAAAGAAAAATAATAAATAAATAAAACTATAATTTCATTTTAAAAATTATAAATTTTATATTATATTTTAAAATATATATTTTTTAATTTCAATATAAAAAAAAAAAAGAATGATAATTCAAAATTAAAATATAATAATTGTTAGGCATTTGTTAATTAAAGTTATTAAATATATTATTTTTATCTTTTGATTTAAATAATAATTTAGGGAGTTCTTCCACCAAAAGAACCAGAGCCAGAAGAAATTGATCCAAATGACTTATTACCAACAAGAGAAGAAATTCTTGAACAAAGTACACTTGATGAATTAGATGAATTATTAGAAGATGATGATAGAAGAGTTCTTGAAAAATATCGTCAAAAACGTATTGCTGAAATGCAAGCTTTAGCTCGTAAAGAAAAATATGGTAGTTTAATTACTATTGATGAAACAAATTTTGTTGAAGAAGTTACTGAAGCTAGTAAAGAATGTGCTGTTGTTGTTTATATGTGTCGTGACTCTGTACCACAATGTCGTATTGTTACTGAACATATGAAAAAATTAGCTGAAAGATTTAAAGCTACAAAATTTGTTAAATATGATATGAAAGCTTATCCAGATCGTAATTTCCCAACACTTTTAATTTATCAAGATGGACAATTAAAGGATCAATTAGTTGCTTTTAAAGGAACTGATTTTAAAACTATTGCTTTATATTTACATTCTTTAGATGTTATCAAGATTGAAAAAGATGAAGTTTTCGATAAAAAAGACAGTGAAAGTGAAAGTGATTATGATAGTGATGATGACTATTAAATGAAAATTATCCCAAAATAAAAAAATAAAAAACAAAAAATAAAGAAAATAAAAATAAAAATAATAAAAAAATAAAATCAAAATCAAGATAACTAATATATAATCATTATAAACCAAAAATAAAAAATAATAAGAATCAATAAATTAAAGTCAAGATTAAAAAAAAAAAAAAAAAAAGGTCATGGCATTAATTAATAATAATAATAAGAAATGTTTAATAATAATGATTAAAATTTAATATTTATACATATTATCATTTCATTATCTTTTCATAAAATTTTGCAACACTATAATAAAATAGTAAATAATAATAAATTAATTAATTAATTAATTAAGCATCAATATTAAATTGTTCAAAAAAAAAAAGTGAAAAAAAAAAAAAGATGAAAAAAAAAATGAAAAAATGAAAATAATAATAAAAATAATAAAATATAATTAAAATTATGTTTATACTATTCTTTTTCTCTTACTTAGAGAATATAATAATATTTAAATTAATAAAACATCATAATAATATAGTTTTAAAAATTAATTATGTTTTTTTATTATCCTCAGGAAATAAAGGGAAAAGATTGCAATTAAAAATAATAAATAAAATAAAAAAAAATAATAAAATAAGTATTAATATGAATTAATAGCAATCAAAAATAATAAATAAAAAAAAAAAAGTTAATATTAATTAAATTTAAATTATTTATTTAATTATAATTGTAAATAATACTAAATAATAAAAAATATAATAAATAATTATAAAAAAAAAATAAAAATAAAAAAACTAATTATATAATTATAATTAATATCTATTCATATATATTAAAAATTTAAATATTATTGGGATTTATATTTTAAATATTTGGAAATATATAAAATATTTAAAATTATCATGATTATATAGAATAAAAATATTTGGAAATATATAAAATATTTAAAATTATCATGATTATATAGAATAAAAAGAATGCTTATTTTATTATTAATATAAATATATAATAATATAATTATGATAATTTTAAATAATTATAATAAAAATAATCATTATTTTTATTTTATGAAAGAATAAATTGATAAATTCTATTATAATCTTAAATATACCTAATAATTTGGTTATTATCTTAAATATACCTAATAATTTGGTTATTATCTTAAATATACCTAATAATATGGTTATTATCTTAAATATACTTAATAATATGGTTATTATCTTAAATATACCAAATAATTTGGTTATTATATATATAAATAAAATAATATATATAACTTTAAAAGAACTACATATTATGTAATAAATGATAAATTCTTGAATTATATGATTTAATAATAATGATAAGAATATGTTTTAAAAATAATATTATGACACATAATATAATATATTATAATATTATGTATAATTAGAATATTAATAATATTAATATTTCTATTTTTTTTTTTTTTTGGAAAAAATATGAAAAAAAAATAATAACAAAATAATTTTGTATTTTTATATTCTATTTAAAATAAGAATGTATTATATTAATAAAACTAAGAAAAGATATACGTATTCTTTTTTTTTTTTTTTTTGTTTTTTCATACAATATTTAATGTAAATGAAAAAAAGTCATATAAATTGATTGAGTATTTATAATAATCATGGTTATTAATCTAATATTATAATAGTAATTATATAATGTATTAATTAATTACATAAAAAATATATAAATTATCTACATAAAAAAGTAAAAAATTATAACAAAACAGTTTTTTTTTAAAAAAAAAAAAAAAAAAAAGAATTTCTTTATTTTATGATTTTTAAAATTTTTATTATTTATTTATTATTTATTATTTATTTATTTATTTATTTATTTATTTATTTATTTATTTATTTATTTATTTATTTATTTATTTATTTATTTATTGATTGATTGATTGATTGATTGATTGATTTATTTATTTATTTATTTATTTATTTATTTATTTATTTATTTATTTATTTATTTATTTATTTATTTATTAATTGATTTGATTTAGATTTATTTATATAAGAAAACCTTTATAATAATAATTACTATATATAAAATATAAAAAAATAAAAAATATTTTCATATTAATATTTTCTTTAATTGAACAAAAATATACACAAAGCGTATTCTCTTTGTACATATTTCTAACGAAAATTCATTAAAAAATGTACATAATAAAATAATAAAATATGTTGTAAAATGTAGTTTTTTTTTTTTTTTTTGTTTCTGAAAACATAAATTTTTTCATATTATATTAATATTTATTATTATAAATATAAATTTTTAAAAAAGAAAAGACCAAACCTACCGCATTATCTATTATCTATAAATCAATTAATTTATACATAAAGCATTTAAACTTTAATTTATTAATAATATTATTAATTATTAATTATTAATTAATATAATAATCTTATACCATATAATATATATTGTCATATATTATTGTATATATTATTATATATATTTTTTATGGTGTTTTATATTATGGTTTGGTTTTTAATTTTGGTGATCTTTATATAAATTTGGTAATTGTAACAATTTTAAGAGTTTTTTAAAAATTTAATATAATAAATTGTTTCATGTAATAAATGTTTTTCAAAAAAATTTTTAAGATATATATGTGTAAAATTTTTTTAAATAATATATTACAATAATTAATGCCATGCATTAAATTTGATTTATATATGAAATAATATATCTTTCATTTTTCTCCTTGGATTATTATAACTTTATTTTATATATTTTTGATTTACCATAATAGTATATAATTTATTACAAACCGCAATTTTAATTAAAATCTTTATTTTAAAAATTTGTAAACTATTATATTACACAAAAATGTTACATAAATAGAAGAACCTATAGGGATTTAAATTAATTAATTTTATAAATAGATTGAATTAAAACAATAAGTTTAATTAATTATTATAATTAAAAAATTTAATAATATTTATAATAAATAAATTAAAAAATATAAAATTAAGTTTATACACATTTTAAAACATAAAAAATATGGTGATCTATTCAAATAATAAAAAAAAAAGTAGGTAGCAATAAAAAAAACTGACAATAACAATTAATAGTAATAATAATAATAAACTATTTAATTAATAATAGTAAATATATCATTTACATAATAAAAAATTAATAATTAATAATTAAATACCAATAACAACAAAATAAGATGGCAACTTATGGTCATAAGAACTGATTTTTTCTTTTTCTGATTTTAATATATAAGGAGATAACACTATAATCGTTAAAATATAATAGTATTAATATTTATTTAGTTATTTATTTAGTTATTTATTTATTTATTTATTTATTTATTTATTTATTTATTTATTTATTTATTTATTTTATTGACTAAAATTAATTATTTTTAAAATAAAAAAATAATATATTATATTATTATTATAATATAATTTATAATTTACTATTTTAATTGAATATTATTTATTGTATAATTACACAAAATATAAATAATATAATATAATATATTTATCAATATATTTATTAATATATTATTTTATATTTGTAGCATAATATATTGTATTGTATTATATATTACCTTTTTCTTTTTTTTTATTTTATTATTTTCTATTTTAAAATCAAACAAAAAAAAACTATTTAATAAAATAATAAAAAAAGTAAAATAAATTTTTTATTTTTCCTCACCTAATTATATCAAGTTTTATATTATTTTAATATCAATTCATATTATTTATTATTAATTAGAATTCAAAAATAAAAAAAAAAAAAAAAACTTCTTATTTTATATTAATTATATATTTTTTATATATTATTAATTATTTTATTTATTAATATTTTATTATTTAATTATTAATATTTACATAAAATATATTGAATAAATATATTATATATATTATTTATATTATATGTTTAATATAAATATATTTTTATATATATGCATATAATATATAAATAATAATAATATATTTTTTGATATATATATTTAAATACATACAAAATCAAAAAAAAAAAAAAAAAAAATCTTATTATTTATAAAAATTTTTCTTCAATAAATATTATATAGTTATATAATATTAAAATATAATAATTAATATAACAATTTATTTATATAGACCTTTTTTGTTTCATAACAATTTCCTTTTCTTTTATTATAAATACAAAAAATAAAACAATTTCATTTTTAGCTTAATCTTTTTTATTTATTTTAAGATTGTCCATCTCAATAATATTAAATTTTAAAATTAAAATATTGTACCATAATAATATATATATAAAATAAAATATTGATTAAAGCAATAAAAAAAAATATATAAAAATAAAAAGTTTTGGGATTGAAATTAAATATTTTGAGTATAAATCAGTAGATTTTAAAAGTGGTAATTTAAACATCATTAATAACATTATATTAATAACAAAATAAAGAAAAAAAATTAATATAAAATTTCTCTAATAGTACTAATAGAATTTTATATTTTTTTATATAATTATTTTTATATTCTTAATAAATAATATACTCAATTATAGAATTTCATTTTACAACAAAACTTGTATATAATATATATCAATTTTAAATTATTTAATTAAATAATAACATCAAATTAAAAATATTTTTAACTTTGTAAATAATTAATATATAAAAAAATAATAAGAATTAAATTTTTTCAATATATATTTTTTAAAACAATAAAAAAATAAGAAAAGTATTTTCAAATTTAATGTTTGTAAAATAAAACTTAAAGTATTCAAAAAAAAAAATAATAATAATAATAATATTTAATATTTAATAATAAATACAACAATTTAAGTATAATCTAAAATCAGAAAAGTATAATAATAAAATAAAAATTCAAAAAAAAAATATTATTAATAAAAAGAATAAAATAATAAAATAATAAATATATATCAAGAAAAACAATAATATTATAATATTACTTAAAATTAAGAAAAAAAATATTTTAAAATGTTTTTTTATTATAAATGAAAGAAATTAATATAAATTTATAAATTCAAAAATATATCAAAATTTTGTAGTTGTAATTTATTAATTTAATTAAATTAATTCATAATTTATAGCAATAAAAGCAAATAATAATAAATATAACGAATATGAAAGTATATAATATAATTATCAGTCTATTATTATTTATATTTAGTGTAAAATCATACGTAACGGATGTTACAATTGTTGAATGTCAAGAGCCTTTGACAACATCAGATATAACCAAAGGTTTATGTTTTGATGTAATAAATAACAATTCTGTTCCTGAAAAGAATTGGCAAATTATACTTTTTAATTTAAATCAATATGATAGCACATATACTAAAGCTAGATATATAGCTTATAAAAAAGAGAATGGTAAAAAAGCATGTACGTATTTGAAAATTCTTGAAAAAAAAGAAGTATCCACTGAAAGTGATTATACAAAATTACAAGAACCTCTAAAACCTCGTCCTCAAACCAGTCTTAATGACGAAACTATACCAGAGTATTATCTTTATGTAAAAAAAGATATAAATGATACCCCAAAAGCAGATACTGATGTAATATTAGAAATAGATGTTATTAATGGTGATACAACAGATAATAGTTTCATCCAAATTCAACCAAATATAAATAATGCTAATTTACAAAATGGTAATATAGAACAAACTCCCGGATTTCCTGGAGGAAATACTGGAGGAAATACTGGAATAAATACTGGAGGAAATACTGGAGGAAACATTGGAGGAAATACTGGAGGTGCTTTCCCGACTTCACCAGATAATAATAATAATAATAACAATCCTCTTGGTTTGAAAAAACGTGAATTAGATAATACAATACATGTAATATTTAAGTTAGGTAAACCGGATAATGTTATAGTATCTACAACGACATCGGCTGAACCTTCTAAAACAACTGAAGCTCAACCTACACAAACTACTAAAACCGAAGAAAACAAAGAAAATAAAAAAGAAAATAATTTAAATGGATTAACTAAAACTTTAGCTGTCGTGTCAGTAGTAGCAGTAGCATCAGCTATATCTCTAGTGATATTTATAGTTGTCAATCGTCGTCGTCATTATAATGTAGAAAAAGAAAAAGAACAGTTATTTGCTAATTTACCTTGGAAAACAAATAACAATAATAATGGTTTTGTAGATCAAATTTATGGACCTTCTCTTCCACAAATGGAAAATGCCCTAAATAATTCTAAAAATGGTTATCCAGAGACTGCTTTAAATAGAAATAACAATCAACAACAACAAAATACATTCAATAGAAATAATGCAGCTTTTAATACAATGAATTCAAATGGTGGATATAATACAATGAATTCAAATGGATATAATACAATGAATTCAAATGGTGGATATAATACAATGAATTCAAATGGTGGATATAATACAATGAATTCAAATGGTGGATATAATACAATGAATTCAAACGGTGGATATAGCACAATGCATTCAGTAAATTCAAATGCCAGTAGAGGTAATAATGGAACATTGGCATCTATGAGAAGTGTAGGACCAGATATGGGTCAACCAGGTCAAATGAATATGAATATGAATATGAATATGAATCCAGGAATGCAAAATCAAAATTATCCTCCTCCAAACAATGGCACAGGTATGAATTATATGAATCAACCACCTATGACATCTGCTCCTAATATGAATGCTGGATTTAATTTCACATTAAGTACTTCACCTTTAAGTAATGTAAGTGGTGGATATCAAAATACAAATACTATAAATTCAGCATCTAATACTTTTACCTCATCAAATTATAACCCAAATTATCAACCTTCTGTAACATTTAATCAAGGAACTAATCAAAGAATAAATAATATAGTTTATAATAATCAATCCCAAACTCAACTACAACAACAAAATCAACCACAACAAACTTATGGTACTATGAATAGTAGTGAAACTTTAAATAATCAACCCACAAATACATTACAACCTAATCAAACAAATGAAAATGAAAATAACCTTAATAATAATAGTGATAATAATACTAATAATGATAATAATACTGATACCAGCTCTGATTCATTAAATCATAGTAGAATATCAACAACGGTTCATAGTCATAAACAACCAAATAATGTTAAAAAGAAGCTTTATGTAATGAATAATGATGAAAATGATATTGATAGTTCAAGTGATGAAGATGATGATCATCCTAAAATTATTGAAGATGACAGTCAAGAGTTATTAGGATCTACAAAGTTGGCCGATGCAGAAAATGAACCGGAAGCAGAAGAAGAAATAGAAATAAAAACTAATCCATTATTAATAAATGATAATTCATTAAACCTCCCTAGTAATCTTCAAATAGATAATATCGATATTTCATTAAATCTTACAAGTATAGATTTTAATACATTTTCTTCCATACCTGATGGAACCTTTATGAAGAATTTAATGGATGAAAATAACAATATTGATCCTAAACGTCTTTCAAAACGTATATCTACTCTTAATGTTTCAAGTCAAATTGATTTAAATAATACTACTTTTGATGAATCTGATCCAGATATTCCAGTTGCTGCTGGATATGATGCTCGTGAATTAGATGAATTAACTTTACAACGTGGTGATAAAATTACAGTAAGTGCTTTGAAATTTAAAAATAATAATAATAATAATAATAAATAATAGTAAAATTAATAATATAATAATTAATATAATAAAAATAATTAAAAATAATGAAAATAATTTACTAAATATAATTTTATTTTGCGTATTTTTGCTTTACTTTGTTAATTAATTTTATTATATAGGTTAAAGCAGTATATAGTGATGGCTGGGGATTTGGTATTAATAATACAACAAATGAAAAGGGAGTCTTTCCTATTGTCTGTTTAGCAAGAAAACCTAATTTAGTTCCAACTGAGTAATAAAAAAAATGAAATTTAAATTTAATATACCTTTCAACAATTAATAAAAAAAATGTATAACAAAAAAATAATAAAAAAAAGAAAAAAATAAAAAGTAAGAAAGGAATAAAAATAAAAATAAGCCATATTATATTATAGAACATATTTATAGAACAAAAACTGGAATACTAGTATTTTAATAGTATATTTTTATTAAATTTATATTTATCAAAAATAACAATAATAATATAAATATTATTATAACTAAATCATTATAACTATTTATCAAATATAAACAATCTAACATTTGAATATTACATTAAAAAAAAAAAAAAAAAATTATGAATTTAAAATATATGATTATTTTTTTTTTCTTTAAATGTATGTTTCATGTAATTATCAATTTTAAGTATTAAATAAGAGAAAATTTGTATAAATATAGTTAAAAAAATGTTTATTGTAATAATATACTTATATCTTTTAAATAATAAATAAAAGTGTTTTTTTATTATCATTTTCTATAATTAAATTATTAAAATAATTACAAAAAATTATTTATTTAGTTATTTAGTTATTTAGTTATTTATTTATTTATATATATATATATATATTTATTTATTTATTTATTTATTTATTTATTTATTTATTTATTTATTTATTTATTTATTTATTTATTTATTTATTTATTTATTTATTTATTTATTTATTTATTTATTGATTTATTGATTTATTGATTTATTGATTTATTTATTTATTTATTTATTTATTTATTTATTTATTTATTTATTTATTTATTTATTTATTTATTTATTTATTGATTTATTGATTTATTGATTTATTTATTTATTTATTTATTTATTTATTGATTTATTTATTTATTTATTATTAATTTTTTAATATTTTATGATTTATTATCCATTTTTAAATAATAATACTTTCAATAATTAAATTAATAATGTATACAGAAATTAAAAAAAAATTACTAATGATTGGGCTAAAAATTAAGTTAATTTCAAAAATTATATGACTACTTTGATTTAGTATATATTTTATATTTTATTTTTTTTTTTTATTTTATTTATTTTAAATTTAAAAAGAAATTGTCACTTTATAGAGATTTCTGCTTTATAGAGGAATATTATTTTTTAAATTTTTTAAATATATTTTAAATTAAATATTTTTTTTTTTATTTTTCAAATTTTAATTTTTTTTATTTATTTATTCACAAATTTATTTATCTTTATGGTAAATTCAAAAAAATTATTTTATATAAATTAAGAGTAATATACATTGTTACATTGTTCTATTTTTTTTTTTTTTATGTTTTCTAAAAAGAAATGCAAATATATATATAAATTACATTTTTTATTTAAAATTCTTATTTCATTTTAAAAAATATATATATTTATATATCAATTTTTAAACATTTTTATTACGAAAAAAAAAAAATTTTTTTTTGTTATTTTATAATCATTTATAAAATATAATATAATAAAAATTTTTACATTTTACTAATACACCTTAATAATATATATTTCTTTTCTTTTATAAATCTATATAATAAATAATAATAAAATATTTATAAAATAAAGGATACTTTTTAAAATAAGATAAATATGACAGTAGATACATATTTTATAATGAATTCACGCAAAATTTATAATAAACTCTGTGATATATCACAGAATGAAAATAATGTAGAAAATTTAAAAACATTTCTTGAAGATAATGAATCATTTTTTTCAAATATAATAGAAAAAAGAAAACCAAGTAATACTTATAAAACTCAACTTCAATCTGGTCAAATAAAAATTGATAATGAAAATTTTAAAATTAATGAACGTTTCATCACAAATACATTTATACTTTCAGCAGTATTAAATATTGATGAAAATTTAGCAGCAGCTCTTCTCTATCAATCTATAAAAAATAATAATAATGCAAAATTTAATTCTGTTACTTCACATCATTCAAAATCCTCAAATATAAATGACACAGATAAAAATAAAAATAATGAAAAAATGATAATGCTAACTGCATTTCATTCCTATTATACAAATCGTTATTATATTTTATTAGCTTGGAAATTCATTCTTTCAGGATTAATAGATAAAAAATTTTCAAGAAATATTCATGAAATATTTATAAAATTCATTGAAGAAATATTTAATTCCTTTGATACCACCAGTCCTTCTGTACTATCTGAAATTAATAATAATGAAAATGATTTAAACCTAGAAAAACAAAGACCAATAAGTATGATGATTGATTATATTAAAGAGCTTTCAAAACCTTTAGAAAAAATAAATATGAAAATAACAAAAGAACAAGATTCGTATTATGTATTACTTTTATCAAAAAAGGAATCAATTATCTTATATGAAAAAAAATTAATGACAGTTGTTTTAATTCAACTTTTTAATCTACATTTCACCAATTGTCAAGATGCTATTGATATTATTCAACAAATTGTTATAGAAACCGATAATGTATTATTAAATAACTTATTATCAATGATTTTAGAATATTTACAACTTCCAGTAGATGACATAAATGAAAATTCCTATGGTAAGTTATAAATTAACAATATTAATAATATTAACAATAATAATAATAATACAATAATGATATTAAGATTGATATTAATATTGATAATATAAAAATATATAAAAATTATTTAAATATAATATATAAATAATAAATAATAAATATTTTATATTATAATATATATATAATATATATTAAATATATATATGTTTTTTTAAATAAATAATAAATTTTCAATATGTATAATAAAATCATAACAGATATTATCAATAATTCAAATATAAAAGAAATAAATCCAGAAAATGAATTAAGAAATACAAAAAGTGATTATTTATTAAATATTGAATTTGTTCAAAATTTCAATAATTTTGTATTAAATAAGGAATTATGGAGACCAGAAAATTTAGGTATTCGTGCAATAATTTTAGTTCAATGGACCCAACAATTCCAAAGATTCCCATATATGGCAAAAAAATATGGTATGACAAAAGAAAAATGTGATATTTTAATAAATGAAGCATTTAAAACACCTAATTTCTTAAAAACATTAAAAGATTATATGTATCTTCCAAAAAGATATAATACCACAAAACACTCCACTTCAACAATAAATTTTATGGAATTGGCTGTTCCAAATTCACCATTTACTCCAATAGTTCAACATGGATCTGCATTTTATGATGATGAATACATTGTTGATGATGTTAATAATAATAATGATGATAATACAAATTTATCCATTGTTAGAGATATGTCTTCATCCTCTTCCTTATATTTAGATATTGATAAAAATTTAAATGGTGATGATATGTCAAGTATATTTACTCAAGATAACAATGATGATTTAGATCAATTTAAATTTTCAGAAATTCAACAATTCTTTGAATTATTAATTAAATATAATTCTAGTCTAATACTTTCATCTAATGATAATGTAAAGCAAATTACGGTAACTATTTATTTATTTTATGATATTATTTTTAAAAATAATAATTATAATAGTAATGATAATCATAAAAATAATAATAATGATAATAATATAATAAAAAATCTATAATAAGTAATTTTCTATTTATAATTATATATGAGCATTTATAATATATATTAATGTTTCTTATATATTTATAATTTATTTATTTATTTATTTATTTATTTATTTATTTATTTATTTATTTATTTATTTATTTTTATTTTATTTTATTTTATTTTTTTATTTAATAAATTTAATTTAATTTAATTTACTCTATTTTAATTAGAATCATGAAAACATACTTTATTTGTTATCAAGATTTATTGGAAGCAATATGGATTATGGTCTTCGTTTCTGGAAAATAAATTATCTTTATAATTTTATTATTAATTCTATCAATATATTTATTAATGGTGATAAAAGTATCTATGTTAATTTCTTAGCAGCATTAGCTACAGGAAAATCATGTGCACAAATTGCTTACGATCATTTAATCTTAAATGATTTTATACCATCAAATACCAATGATAATCATTCAATACATCCTAATCATTATAAATTTAATTGGAACATTATTTTTGCATCATTAAATGAATTTATAATAAAAACACAAAATCATCCAAATGTTACCATCGTTAATTCAGATTTGAATTTATTAAAAGCTTTACTAAGACTAATACGTCAAGTTGCTCATTATTCTATACAAGCTAGAACAACTCTATATGAGAATCCAAAATACCAAGCTGTAAATCATTTATTTAATTTATTAAGTTGTAGATTAGAATCTTTAGGAGATTATATCAAAATATCATTACATGCTTCAATATTCCGTACTATATCAGCATTTTGTTTACCAATTAATGGTAAGCATATTGATATCACTAGACAAATATGGTTAATGTTAGAACAATCACAATTTTTAAAATCAAATGTTAAAATGAGTAATGTTCAACAAAGTAATTATTTCCTTATCCAAAGGAAAAATATTTATCAAAATTATGCCCAAAATTATAATAGTCAATATTTAATTAAATGGAAAAGTTTTATGGATCAAGAATTCAATTTAAAATCAAATCTTTCTATTTCATCTGAAGCAACATCTCAAGCTTCACTTCAATATAATAATAATATGTTATATGAATTAGAAGAAGTTGAATCTTCTATTGGTATTTATTCAGAAACTATAGCTTTTATGAATTTAATTAGTATTTTATCACAAAATCTTCAAAATTATGAATCTTATGATAAAAAATTAAATAGTCTAAGTACTTTAGACTATGTTAATTATATTATTAATGATATTTTCATGAAAGTATTTGAACGTGATTATAAATATTCTTATCAAAAATGGGAAATTATTGAATCTGCTCTTAGAATTTTTAATCAATGGTTTAATTCTTTTAATATTGAAGGATCTTTCCTTAATAAAGAAATGTTACAAAATATAAAGGATTATATAAATAATAAAGTAGATGAAAATAATGAAAATTCTCCTCAAAATGAAAATAACAATGATGAAAATAATAACAGTAATAATAATGATAAAGCTGAAGATGATAATGAAAATGTAAATGATAATGATAATAATAATAATGAAAATGAAAATGAAAATGAAAATAAAGATGATAAAAAAGTAAAAGAAACAAAGAGTCTTGTCATTTATAATGATAATAGTATTAAAGATGGTGAAGATGAAAGTGAAAATGATGAAAATAATAATTCTATAAGAAAACAATATTCATCATTAACAATGTCAGAAAAAAGTATGAGTGAAACAAGTATTAATGAAGAAGCTGAAACAATGAATAATATTGTATTATTAAATTTAGCTCTTCATCCAGGTTGTCAAATGATGTGTAAAATATTAGAAGGATCTGAATTTTTAACTAGTATTTTACGTATTTTATATTTCCATAATATTAAAGAAGAATCTGACAATATTAACGATCGACTTGTTAATCATTTAAAATCACAATCTATTGAACATGTTCTTCAACTTCTTTTAACTGTATTAAATATTCAAGATACTTTCCTTGGACGTTTAATTCCACAAATTAATTCATTTAACCTTCCATATAAAATCCCAGCATCAATGACTCATTTGGATGAATTTTTAGCTTATTGTCCTGAAATTATTGTTAATTTATCACTTTTAATTAATAATTCATTTAATGAAAATATAAGTATTTATGTATCAAAAATTTTATTAAATCTTTCCTTATCACCATATTTCCAAGATACAAATACTTTACAAATTGAAGAAGGAAAAGGAAATAATAATAATAATAATAATAATAATATCATTCAACAAAAATGTATCTCCTTATCCAATATTTTAGCTTCTTCTGAAAATTCTGATGAAATTCTTAATGGATTTATGAAAGCTATAAGACATTATGAAATTGAAAATCCTATACAATTACCATATTATTATAGTGGATTAGATATTTTTGGACGTTTCTTAACTGAAAATGTTTATGATTCTAAAACAGTAGAAGATATTATGAATTTATTAGAAATTCATAATTTAGAAGAATTACCAATTGTAGGCAATACTTTACAAATTGCTATTCTTAATCTTTTATTAAATAATCAACAATCTGATGATAAACAACCAAAATTAGCACCATTAGCTAATTACATTTTAGGTATATATTTAAAGCGTCATAAAAAAAGAAATAGTATAATGATGAAAAAAAATAAAATGAAAATGAAAACACTTACTTCTTCTTCACATAAAGATATTATTAAAAGATATAATAAATCAATAGATCGAATGGATATTAGTGAAGATGATGATGATGAATATGATGATGATGAAGATGATTTTAATTATAATAACGAAAATGGTGATATTATATATGAATATGTATATGAATATGAAAAAGGAAATGATGATGATGATTATTATTATGATGATGATGATAATGATGATTTTAATAGTTATGATGACGATGATGATGATGATGATAATGATGATGATGATGATGATGAATTTGAAAATGATAATAATCATTTATTAGAAGATGATTCATATAATCATCGTTTATTAAATATTAATAAACATATTAAAAATGGATGTTTTAAAGAACTTATAGAATTATTAAAAAATGAAATGAGTATGCCAATTCATAAAAATCCATATTTAAATGAAAAAGCTTGTGAAGTTCTTTATCGTCTTTGTGCTTATAAAAATACCGAAAATATTATTCTTAATTATCTTAGATTTGATGAAAATTTAAATTCTATTCAATTAAAAACTTTACCTTTAAAACATCATTTTAATGGAATTATAGTAGATACTGTACTCACATCGGAAAATCCAAATATCCGACAATATCCAAAACAACTTGATTTCACTAATGAAATTATTAAATCTTATTTATCAAAGGCATCTATTTTCATTTCTCAATTAATACGTCAAAAATGGATTATGAAAATTATTGCTTTAGATCTTCATACCATAAAAAATCATGATTCTTGTAAACATTATATTCAACAATTAATGAAATTATTATTACAACCAGTAGTTAATCAAGGTAATAATAGTATATCTAATCGTTTACTTTCCATATTTTCTTCTATTGAAGATATTCCAAAAGGTAAAGTTGAACCATTTAAATTTAATAATAAAGAAGATTCAAAACTTTTCTATTTAAAAAAAATAAATTATGATAAATTTATTCAAAATAATAGTCAAGGAGTTAAAGTTTATGATATTACAAGAATTTATAGAATGATGGAAATTTATCAAATGTATTTAGAAAAGCATAATATTATTAATACCCAAAGTCAAAAAGATATGTATCGTTTAGAAATGCGTCAAGTTTTAGAACATATTTTTGCTATTAATCATTCACGTGAAATGATTATGGCTCAATATAATTATGTTAAATCTTGGATAGAAATTGTAGAAACTGTTTATCTTAAATATAATAAATTTATGACTTATGATCAACGTACTATTGTACTTTATAATATTATTATTGAATTACTTCATAGAGCTACATTAGAAGAAAATCAAGATTTCATTCTTTTATATGTTAAAACTACAATAACTTTAATGGTACAACTTTTAAATAATGCTACAGAAATGAATAGTATTATTAAAGAAACTAAAGCAACAACAATAAATAAAGAAAATGAAAATGAAAATGAAAATGAAAATGTAAAAGAAAAAGATGTAGAAGAAGAAGAAGAAGAAGAAAAGGAAAAGGAAAAGGAAAAAGAAAAAGAAAAAGAAAATAAACGTAAAGATCCATTAGCTTATGAACTTATCCAATTACTTCTAAAACTTTTCTTAAAAGTAAGAAGAGAAAAAGATTTAAGTGATGAACAACATCAAATTTATGAATCTATTCGTGGACATCTTTATACTTTACTTATAAAATGTATGGATTATACAATAATGAATGATGTACATTATTCAGGAGATATTGAAGATTTAATGAACATTACTTCATTAACAAAAGATATGAATGATTTACTTCTTAATAATGATAATAATAATAATAATAATAATAATAATAATAATAATAATAAAGATAAAAAGAGTACTAAAGAAGTTAGAATATTAGTAACAAAAGGTGGAAGTAGTGATAGTAATAATAGTCATAATGGTGAAAGTGAAAATGAAAATGAAAATGTAGAAGAAATGGAATTAAGAAAGGGTAATTTAAATGCTATATTAAAAATGTTTTATAAATATTTCGATTTTCTTATGGAAAATGCTACTTATGATATATTTAAAGCTCAAACAATTTGGCGTATTACAGCTTATTCTTTTATTAGTAAACTTTGTAAATTTTCAAGAGTAGTATTTAAAACAGATTATGTTTTAAACTTTATTAAAGAAAATAATATTATGCATATATTAATTAAAGATTTTAATGAAAAATCAATGATTGAATCTATTCATGATATTATTCAAAATGATAATCCAGGTAATTAAAATAATAATAATAATAATAATAAATAAAATAAAATAAAATAGTAATAAGTAAAAATATATAGATAATATTATAGATAAATTAATAAATAAATATCCTCTATACTAATATTTTATATTCTCATTAATATATATATATCTATATATATTTTAAAAATTTTAGTATCTTTGAATGCATTATATTTATATGAATCAAAAATGTCTTTCCTTCTTTGTTTAAGTGAAACTATGGATGGTATTAATTTAATAATAAATAATGGTTTATTAGAAACTTTTGCCAAATTCTCTTTCTTAGATTTAAAACCAGAATATGAACATTCAAATATCGGTAATTAAATATAACAGACCAAGAAAATAATAATAATAATAATAATAATTATAATAATAATAATAATAATAATAATAATAAAATATATATTTTTTAATATTCCTTTTTTTTTTATATTATATATATGTATAAAATGTATAAAACAATAAAAAGATATTGGTACATTTATTCCTTCGTTAAGAGAAAGATATCATCAATTATTATATCCAATACTTCAAATGTTAGTTAGAATTTCAAGTTTATATAATTATCAAGAAATGAATGATATGGAATTTAAAGAACAATTTATTCAACGTTACAATAATTACATGAAAAAGGTAAAAAAAAAAAAAAAAAAAAAATATATATATATATATATATATATATAATAATAATAATAATAATAATGATAATTTTTTATATTAATATTTAAATTATATATATAATGTAGATTGCCCAATTCATTCAAATATATAAGGATATTATCATGATAATTATGAAGGATCAAATTACAACATTAAAATCTATGAAAGAATTAGAACTTCTTACGTCCATCTTTTCTTATTTAACAGATTATGATAAATTATTAAATGAAATTGTAAGGATAATGATAATTAAATTAAATATTAATATTATTTATATTTATAATTTAAAATTAACATACAAATCAATATTTATTAACATATATTTATTTCTTTTTTTAAAAAAAAAAATAATAATAATAGTTACCTGGACCAGGAAATAATTCTTTCCATTCTTTAATAATAAATATTTATCAAAAATATTCATTAATTTATAACTGGTTACCACATTTAAAGCCAATTAATGAAATAGAAACCTACTTATCTTGTCAACCTATACAAATTGGTAAATAAATAATATTAATAAATAATATAATAATATTAATATTATAAAATCTACAAATTTTTATTTATTTGTTTGTTAATTTATTTATTTATTTATTTATTTATTTATTTATTTATTTATTTATTTATTTATTTATTTATTTATTTATTTATTTATTTATTTATTTATTTATTTATTTATTTATTTATTTATTTATTTATTTATTTATTTATTTATTTATTTATTTATTTATTTATTTATTTATTTATAATAAAAAGCATCCAATAAAAATATTCAATCAGTTTATCAATGGGAAGCATATCAATTAAGAAATAAAATTTGTATGAATACTGTGAAATATTTATATTTAATATCAACAAACAAAAGTATTTGGAATCTTATTTCTAAAGGTAATATATATATAATAATTTATTATATATTATCATATATATATATAATAATATTAACAATAATTAATAATTTAATTATAATCAATTAATATTTTTAATATATTTTATAATTATTATTTTAGATGACTTTTTCAATATTACACTCATATTTGTATATGAAAATAATATTGCTTCTCAAAACTTATATAACATTAAAAAATGTAATATAAATATAATCATTAAAATCATAGAATAGTTAATTTTATTTTATATTAAATTATATATTTAATTATATGATGAATAATAAATATTAAATTGTATATGTTTTTTTTTTTTTTTTTTTTTTTTTTTTATTTTATTTCACTATTTATCTATCTATATATATATAATAGTGCCAACTATTTATGATCTTATTTATAGCATAAATGAAAATTTCGATAATTTATTATGTACTTCATCAGATGTTAGAGAATTATCAGAAAAATTAAATGCTTATCATCAAACTAATCAAAATATAGGTTATAATTCAAAAATGCAAGAAATACAAATTGGTTTAACTCGATTAATAGGATTAAAATCTCATGAAATTAGTACCTATCTTTGTAAGTATTTTTTATTGTAATTATAATAATCATAATAATTAATATATATATATATTATATATATATTATATTTAATTTAATCATATGAAATAAAAATAAAAAAAAATAATATCTATAATTAATATTATAATATCATATATTAATAAATTTATAATTTATATTTATACATAAAGATATTATTGAACATTCCTTTACTTTATTATGGAGTCATCTTAAATATTATAAAGAAATGGATAGAACAAAATGGAAGTATTTCATGAATGAAGTTAATCCATCTATTCAACTTCCAATGTCAAAAGTTATATTAAATACTTTGAATAGATTAAAACAATTTGTAATTGTAAATATTTTTATTTTATTTATTATACATTATATATTATAAAATATATATATTTGAATTTAAAAATTTTAAAAGTTATTAAAATAATATTTTCTTTTCATATTATTATTTATTATTTACATCATTTATAAATAATATTAATTAAAAAAATTTTTTTTTTTTTCTATAATCGTATAACTAGCCAATTGAAATTTTAACTATTCTTCCAAATGACACCACAAATTATCAAAAATTTGCTCAAGCGATTACTAATGCTATAAAGGATTTATTAATTTAATTTTGAATTTTTTTTTTTTTTTTAAGTATTTTTCTTATTTATTAAATATTTCTATATATTTAAATATATATATATATTAGTTCGTAAAAAAAAATCTTTTTTTTTTTTTTAAATATTTTTTCAATTTTTTCAATTTTTTCAATTTTTTCGATTTTATATATATATATATATATCAATATAAATAAATGAATTTATAAATATATAATAAAATTAATATCATAATATAAAATAAAAAAAAAAAAAAAAAAAAAAAAAATTAAAACTAAAATAATATTTATACATATATAATCAATGAATACATATAAATAAATAAAATAAAATAAAATATACATATAATAATAATAATAATAATAAATTTTTTTTTTAATTTTTTTATCTTATTCTTTTGTTTTTATTTCATATATACTAAAACTTATAAAAAAAAATAAAATAAAATAAATATTATAATATTTATATATTAAGTTTAAAAAAGTTTGAAGTAAACATTTTTAAACAAATACATTTATTTATTTATTTATTTATTTATTTATTTATTTATTTATTTATTTATTTATTTAATAATTTAATAATATAATAATAGTATTAATTATTATTATTATAATATCTTATTATTAATTATTATAATTTTTACATGAAACTAAATTATCATAATAAAGTAATATATATATCATCTTTAAATATTCTTATGGATAATAAAAATCAAAAAAAAAAAAAAAAAAAAAGGTATTTATTAAAATCTATATATTATTTTATTTTATATAAATAAATATTAATTTTATCATACCCAACCCTTTAAAATTCAATGCTAAAAAATTTTAATAAACCTAACCATTATAAAATTATTTACATAATAAAATTGTACTAAAAATTATTTGAAATGGAATAATTAGTTAACAAAGTTACCATTAATTTATAGTATTTGATTTATAATAATAAATATTATAGTACTTTAAATTAATGGTAACTTTGTTAAAACAAAAATTATAATACTGAATTTTATATAATTATGAATTATTTAAAAATACTAATAATATTATTTATAAAATATAAAACAATTAATAAATAAAATACTTAGTATTAATAATATTACTCATCATTGATATATAAAAATGTAATTTTTATTTTTAATGTTTAAAAAAACAAAAAATAAAAAGTAATAGTTTATATATTTTTAACAAAAATAAATTTTGATATTTTTGAATATTAAATAAATCATAAAATGGATTTTTAAAATTATAACAATAATCTTTTTATTTTTTATTTTTTAGTATATATTTTGTTTAATAATAATAATAATTTATATAATTTTAGATATTTATTCTCTTATATATATATATATGTATATGATTTCTTATCATATTATTTTTATACTAATTTCACTATCTCATAATAAAAATAAAAAGGAAAAATTTTTTTTAAAAAAAAAGGAAAAACAGATTATAAAAATAAAAATAACAATTAAATTAATTATTATTATATAATATTTAATATATAAAATATAATATTTGTATATATAAATTATAATTAAAAAGGTTTATTAAACGTTATTTTTATTATATTTTTATTTGTCACCCCATATTATGTATATTTTGAAATAAGAAAAAAAAGATGGTTCATATATATGGAAAAACAAAATAAAAAAAAAGTATAATATTCATATATATAAAAGTTAAAAACTGAAAAAAAAAAAAAGTATAGAACAGAATAAATTATCTTTAAGACATTATGAATAAAATAAAACAAAGAAAGCAAATTAAATAAAATCAATTAAAATAAAATAAAATAAAATATATATATACACTTATTGTATATGGCATATGGATAAGAAATGAAAATATATAATCAATGGTTTAACTCATATTTTCATTTCCATTTTCACATTCATAAAATAATAAACTAATTGATTAGTATAATTTGGAGAAAAGATATAAATGAAATAAAATATTTAGTTGAACATAAAATAAAACAATAAACGAAGAAAATAAGAATAAATAAGAATAGTAATACACCATTATACATTATATAGGATATTCAAATGAAAATGAAAATGAAAATGAAAATGAAAATATAGTCAAATATTTACTTGAAAATGGAGAAGATATAAATAAAGAAAACATTAAAGGTCTAACTCCATTATTTAATTCTAGTAAAAGTAGAAATAAAATTATAGTTAACTATTTAGTTTGAACATAGGACCCAATAAAAATGAAAATAAAATAATAATGGTGAAATACCATTATAAAAAAAAAGACGATCTTTTATTAAAAAAACTTTTTTTTTTCTTTAAAATTTTAGTATAATTTAAAACTTATATTTTATGTTACGGAATATTTTTATGTAGAAAATGCATAAATTAGGTAAGATCATGTTAAGTATACAGAAATAAATATTAAATATTAATTATTTTCATTAATAAATTCTTTTTTTTTTTTTTTTTTTTTAAAAAAATTTAAATAACCTAAAATATAGTCAAATATATATAATGACTATTAACTGGTAAATTTTTTCAAATTTTAAATATTTAATTTGTTAATTTTTATTTTTTTTTTCTTAAAAAAAAATATTGTAAAATTTTTATTATTATAATTATTTTTTTAAAATAAAAATTCAATTAAATTAATATAAATATATTTAAAAAAAAAAAGATATACATATATATATAAATATAAAAGATTTAATATAGTTAAACAATATTTAATTAAAGAAATTTTCTTTTTTCTTTTCTTTTCTTTATACAAAAAAAAAAAAAAAAAAAAAAAAATGTATATATATATGTACATTGTTTATGAAAGTTTTCAAGTATTATTTTCAATTATTAATTTTTATTTTATAAAAGGAAATTAAATGTTTAACATGTAAATAATATAATTTTACTTATTATATACTTTTTATTTTAATTTTACAAATTTTGCTTGTATGCTTTTATTTTTATTTTATTGAATTATTTTTATTATCTTTTATGATTTATCTTTAATTTTTTTTTATTCACAAATATAATCAAATTTATTTTATATAAAATATATTTTTTACCTATTTTATAATAAATTAATAAATAAACTATAAAATATATATCATAATTAAAGTAAAAATATATATATTTTTAAAAATAGTATCTTAAAATTTATTAAAAATATTAAAAATAAGATTTTTTGTATTTGTATAAAAAATAAAATAAAAGAAATCAAAATTTATTATAATTATTATAATGAATTATTTTATAAAATATTTATTATTTATTATTATTATTAGTCATATACTAAAGTATTTATGGGATATTTATTAAGTAATAGTTATAATAGACATTGAAAACATGCGTATATAGATATTATAAATATTTTAGTTAGAGTGTTACATTTAAAATTTGAAAACTATAAAAACTATATAAATAATAAAATTAAGATATAGTTAAAAATATTATTAATTAAAAATTATATAATGTATTCCCATTTCTTTTTTTTATATAATACATTACATAAATTACTTAATTATATTTATTCAATTTTTTTTTTTTTTATTTTTTAAAATTTAAAAGTTTAGTAAAAAAAGGTAATTTTTTTTAAATGATAAAGTATTTTAAGTTTTACTATAAAAATGCTTAAAGTTTTATTAAAAATAAAATAAAAAATTATATTAAAATAAAAATGATTAACTCTATATTTTATTTTTTGTAAGATTCTATATTTATGCATTAAAATAAAAATAATAAATAATTTAAAATTTTTTAAGTTAAATATAAATATAATAATATAGAGATATAATATAATAAAAAGTTTATTATAATATAGTATTGAAATATACTTTTTTATTTATTTAAAATTTAATCGGATTTTCAAAAGAGATAACACATAATGAATATTTTTTTTCAAAAAAAAAAAAAAAAAAAGGACAATAAAACTCTAATTATATGATATATATTATATATCATTCGTTATTATCATTTCAATATTTTGAAATAAATAATTAACTAATAGTGATATCTAATATATATATTTTTTTAAGTTTTTATTTTTTTTTTTTTTAAATAAAACTTAAAACTTAATACTATATATTATATAAAAGTATGAATTATTATATTATATTAAATATATTTTTAAAATTTCATTAATAGAATAATAACAATTATATTTATTTCTTTACTGATTCAATATTTTTAAAACATTTTTTTATAATTTAAATATATTAATTAATGATTCATTAGAAAAATAAATATATTTTATAATATTATTATGGTAAAATTAATTTATAAAATATTTTTAATTATTGTATTTATAAAAAAATATTAATATATATATTAATAATAAATTTAAAAATATGTATATATTTTCTTTATTATAATGATTATTGAGTAAGATTATTCATTTTGTAGGTTATTAACTGATTATTTATTGGTATTTTATGCTTCATTTTTATTTTTCAATTTATAATTTAATCAAATATTAAAAAAATTATACATCTTAAAAATTTTTTATATTATAATTAAGCATATTTAAGAATATATAATTAATTTTAAATAAATCACTTTCAATATATAATCCATCATATTAATTGTTTTTATTATAGCAATTTAATATTCAATATGCATTATTTATTAATCATAATTTTCATTTTGTCATCCATTCTTTCAATTATAAATTCATTTCATATGTTATAATTTCACTTTTTAATTTTTTTAAAAAGACCAAACTTATTTTTTACAATGAAAAAATTATTTTATTCATTATTATAATGTACAATAATTTTAATAATGTAAATCCAATCATTTTTGTCTGTTTAAAAATAAATATTTTATTGGTTTAGAAAATTTAATATAATAATTATATAAAAAAAAGAATATAATTATTTAACCATTGATATTGAATGTTTATTTTTATATTTTTTAAAGTTTATATTTAATATAATAATATATTATAATTATAATTTAATATATTATTCAAGTTTTTATATTAATATATAATAAAATTTAAATATTATAATTTTTTAAAATTCTTTATTTTAATAATACTTATATTAAAATTATATAATATTTTTGTATATTACAATATAAATATAATATAATATGATAATTGTAAGCCATAAAAACATTTTAACAAATCAAAAAAGGAATAGTTAAAAAAGGATAAATATTAATAAATTAATTTTTTTTGTTTTTGTTGTGCATTTGCCAAATAAGTAAATAATTTGGATGGATAAATTTAAATATATAACATAATTAACAATATAATATATATTAATATATTTCATAGTAAATAATTAATATTATTAGTATTATTAATTTATTGATATTCATATAATTAATTAATAATAAGTTTAAAAATTTTAATATTTAATATGTAAATGTATTAATTAATTACGTATGTACATTAATTTATTAATTAGAGTTTATAATGTAGTTCAATAGTTCAATTCAATTATATTCCATAAGTATTAAGTATTGTTAAAAAGGTTATAATTATTGAGATTATTAGTCTTTTTAATATATAAAATTTCTATATATTCATATTAATATTAATTAGTAACTAACAATTAATAATTAGTTTAATAATTATAAATTATTTCACCCACAGTCTATTTCTTTCTTTTTTCTCTTTTTTTTTTTATGATAATAATATATTAATAATTAAACTTTTATTTCATCATTAAATAAAATTTTTGACTATATCATAAAATAATTAAAATATATTTTTTTAATATATTAATTTACATTATAATATAAAACATTAATACTCTTTAATTATTTATTAATAATTAATTTTTTTTATTCATTTTTTATTATTAATTTCAATTATTATTAAAAAAAATTTCTTTTAATATTTTATATTTTTTAATAATTTGTATTTTAATATCTTTATTTTATTAATAATTATAGTTATTTATTTTATTTTTATTTTCATTTTTTTTATTTTTTATTTTTGTTTTTTTTTTTTTTTGTTTTTAATATATTACCTAAACATGAATAATACATTTTTAAAATTTTTAATCTATTTTTAATAAAATAAATTATATTTAAATTTTTATATACTAATAATACATTGTATAATATAATAATATATTAATTCTATAATAAATAATAGTTATATTTTGTATATATTATTATATTATTAATATTGCCATTTATTAATAATATATATAATATTATTTATTTACTATTTATCTATTCATTTATATTTTTGCATATTTTTATTACTTAAAAAAAAAAAAACTTAACAATATATTAAAAAGGCAACTTTGATATATAATTATATAAATAAATCGAGTTATTTAATATGTATTCTAATCATTATATTTTATCTAAAAATTTTTATAAAGACTTAATTATCTTTTCATTAGTAACTCTGTTAGGTTACTCAATTTATATATTTATTATTCATTTATTAATTTATATTTTTTAAATAAAAATTGGTTACTAAAAAATTAAAAATGTCAATTTATCATGGCTAATAACTTTTCAATATATTAAAACAAAATAAGTAATAAATATATTTTTATATTTTAATAATTAATATTTATTGATAAAGCTTAATAATAATTTAAATTTCATATTTATATTTTATTATATTTTATAGAAATTATTTCATTTCATTACTTTTTTCAATTAATATATAAAGTAATTTTATTAATCATTAAATAAAATGTTTTTTATTTTCGTTATTATATAATATATATTAATAATTATTTAATATTCATAACTACAGTTTTATTATAATCTTATCTTATATTAAAATCTAATAAATAAAATGAAAAATATTATATAATATAATGATATTTAATATTTCTTGTACAAATATAATACATTTACATTATATTAATAGTTTATATTATATTATTTGTATTGATAGTATAATATTCATTATTTATTTATTATATAGTAATTGTAACTATTATATATATTATATTTAGTATTTTTATTATATTATAATATATGTAATAATAAATATTTAAATATAAAATGAAATATAAATTGTATTTGAATTTTATTGTATTCGCTTTTTTTTTTTTTATTTTATATTAATATATCATATGCTTATATTTATACTTCTCATCAATATATTATAATTAAACCATTATATAATATATATTAATTATTTAAATGGAGTATATAGCTTTTAATATATAAATATATATGATCGTATATTGGAATCAATGGATTTTTTAATTGGGAACTAATTTTCTTTATTTTTAATATATTATTATATAATATTTCCCATATATTATTTAATTAAGTTTTAGATAATGTACCATATATTAAATATACTAAACTTTTATAGTAACTTCACTTTAAATTTAAATGCTATATAAATAATAATAAGCCTGACCAATAATAATATAAATTTAAGATACATTATTAATATTTTATATATAGAGTACAACTTTATTAATAAAATAATATATATTATACTATATTAAAATTTTAATATTATTAATTGTAACTTTTATTCACATATACTGATTATATCAACAATATAACATCATATATTATAATATATTACAATATATTATGCATAATATAAAATTCAATTAAAATTTAAGAAAAACAAAGTTATTAAAATTTTTAAAATTTTTTTAAAAAAAATGAAAAAAAATTTTTTTTCATTTTTCAGACAAGTATAAATAGGACTAAAAATTCCTCTTTTTTTTTTTCTCAAAAAATTTATACTGAATTTTTATTGGTTAATAATAATTACAAAAATTATATTTATTTAATATATTATATAAGAAAAAGAAATATAAACTGAAATATTTTTAATTAAGTTAAATTTAAATTAAAAATATATTAATTATTATTTATAAAGAAAATTTTTAAAGTTTAATTTTTAATACATTATATCATCAAAAACGTATATTAAAATTCATTACATTATTAAGAAATACGTTAAAGTTAACATATTTATATTAAAAAATTTTTTTATATATTTTATTTTGAAAAAGAATTTATTTAAATATAATTTATAATATATTTATAAAGATATTTAAAGTTTTTCAAATAAAATATTATTCTCAAAAATTATATATAAATATTTATAAAATAACAGATTTTTTAATAACAAATTTCTTATTAAAAAATTTACTTATAATATTATATAAAATATTTGCTTGTTGAAAATGGTAAATATTAATTTATTATTTGAAACAAAGAGCAAGTATATTTTAAAATAAGTACAAAAAAAAATAGTAGAAAAAATATTGAAAAAAAAATTTTCCTCTTTGTTGGAGAAAATTATAAAAAAAAAAAAAATTTTTTTTTCGTAGTACAAAAAAAAAAAAGTAATACAAAATACAGAAATACAAAATATTTCTTTTTTAAAAATTTTATAACAAAACTATAATATTAAACAAAGAAAAGTATTTTTAAATATTTAATAGTAATATATCGAAAACAATAAATAGATATATTAATATTAAATATTTTCATATGCTTTTTTATCATTAGTATTTAATTAAAAATATAATCAAAATATTTCAATTAGAATAATAAATTTTTCAAACGGTATATTTTTATACCACAATAACATTTAAATATATTTATTAAATAATAAATATAAAAAATTCAAAAAATTATTTAAAGAGTTGCAATAAACTTTTTAATATATATCATTATTAAGTTTTCATATATCTATATTTTTTAATTTTAAATCATAAATAAAAATATAAAATGGTTTCTGTTCATAATCCTTTAAACAAAAAACATTCTTCATATCTTGTAAGAAATTTTACGGAAAAAAAGAATATGAAAAAGATGGTATCATTAAATAAATTTAGAAGAAAAAATAAGCATTTGGTATATGATCTGTATAATCGTTCAGAAAATGATTTTATAGAAGGATCACCAATAAATTCATTGAAAAGGAATTCTTATTCTTTTTCCCAATATGAGGATAATATTATACCAAAGACTGAGAATAATTCTCGTAGAAGTCTTAAGAAAAGTAAATCTTTGATTACTGATACCAGGCTTTTAGAAGAAATACCATGTGATTATAATAGTGAAGGTGAAAGTACAATTATGTATAAATCAGATAAAGAAGAAAATTCCTTTGAATTTCAATATGGTACACTATTTGGAAATGAAAAAATGGCTGCTTGTGCAAGTAATTTTCTAGAAAATTGGGATACATTTATCAGTGATATTAGTGGAGAAGATGATATTAATAGATCTGAACATTACCCTAGTATAGAAAATCAAATCAATAAAGAAAAACAAATGGTTCCTAATAATTCAGGTTATTTAACACCTACAAGTCAAAAGGATGATTCAAGTTCATATGAAGGTAATACAATTTTCAATGAAAATATTGAGGATGCAATGATATGTGAAAAAAATAGTGAACAAGCTGTAAATGAAAGTAATTCATCAGAGTTTTCACCGATTATTATTGATGATTTTGATGATATATGTCCTTTTGAAAATGATGATTATGAAGATGAAAGAATTAGAAAAATTTTGAATGCAGATATTTTACCTAGTGATTACATTGGAAAAATACCATCTATTCCAGAAAAACCAATGGGTGATTTAGGTAAACTTATGAAAAAATATCATTTTTAAAATTAAAAAAAAAATTTTTTTTAATTATTAGAAATGATATTGTTTTTATATTAACTTGTTTAGGTTGAATATTGCTGTTTGGGGTTTATTATTTTTATAAAAATATATTTTTAATTTATTATTTTATTTTTTTTTTAAATTAATCTTTTTATTTATTGCTTTTTTTTTTTTTATCGTAATTATTTTTACCTATGACTAATTTATTAAATAAATTTTATTGATAAATTCAATAAGTTTATTTAAATAAACCAAAATAAAATTACTATTTATTTAATATCTTAATATTTTACAATTAATAAAATTAAAAAATTTTGTATAGTTTTTTTTTTTTTTTAAAAAAATTTTATTTTACATAAATTATATTCCATTTTTTTATCCATCATTAACATA
>MCFG01000039.1:150000-185000 GCA_002104895.1 Anaeromyces robustus | reverse complement strand
CAGGATTTTTAAACGAGAATAATACTAATAATAATGATACCACAATAAATAGTGAAAATGAAAATAATGATACCAAAAATAAAGATTTAAAAGAAGAAAATAATTCAGATAATTCTTCAAATCATAATAAACAAGAAGTTTTTACTATCGAGGAAAAAAATTCTTTACTTGAACAAATAAAAAAATTAAAAGAAGAAAAAGAAAATATAATAAAAGAAGAAAATAATAAATTAACAGAACAAGTAGATAAAATAAAAAAGGAAAAAGAGGCAGTTGAAGAAAAATTAGCTTTAACTAAAGCAGAATTACATCAAAAAACAGATGTATTTGAAGAAATGTCAATGGAAAATTCAAAATTGAAAAAACGTTTAAGTGAAGAAGAAGGTAAAAGTGGTAGATATATTAATTTACTTCGTGGTGCTAAAAATAAAATTATTAAACTTGAAAAGGAAAAGAAGGATAGTTTAGCCGAAGTAGAAAAGCAAAAAAAGGCAAATGAAGATTTAAAAAAGCAAATTAATGATAAAAAGGGTGATAAAGATAAATTTTTATTTGTTGTAGAAAATAAAGATAAAACTATAAATGAACTTCTTAGTGATAAAGAAAAATTACAAAGAGAAAATGATGAAAAAGATAAAAAAATTAAGGAACTTAATACTAGATTGCAAGATGAAACAAGTGAAAATCTTATACAATCACTTAATAAAAATATAATAGAAAAAACAGAAGAATTAGAAAATTATAAAAGTAAATTTGAAGTAACACAAAAATCTTTTACAGAATGTCAGAAAACACTTCAAGAAAAAGAAGACCATATAAAAATATTGGTTGATTCTATTACTCAACTTCAAAGTCATAATAATACGTTAGAACAAGAATTAGATACCTCAAAACATCTTTTCCAAGTGAAAAGTGATGAAAATGATAAGTTAAAATTTAAAATATCTGAAATACAATCTAATATGACATTATTAGAATCGAAAAAACAACAAGAAGATGAAGAAAAACAAGCTTTATCAAATGAACTTGCTGATATTAAAGCTGATTTACAAAAGAAATTAAAAGAAACATTACAAAATAATTCAGTTCAACAAGAACTTTCAACAAAAATTCAAAATTTAGAAAGTACTGTAAATGAAAAAGATAAAGAAATTGAATCTTCTAAAAGTACTATAAAAAAATTACAAGAACTTGTTGATGAAGTTAAAGAATCTGAAATGAAAACTAAACTTTTAGTAAATGAAGAAAATGTAAGTATATATATATATATATATATATATAATATTTATTTGATTTAAAAATAATTTTATATATTATTATTATTATTATTAGTGTTATTATGTTTTTTTTTTTTTTTTTATAAATATTATTATTATTATTATTTCATTATTACTGTTAGTTTATTATTATTTAAAAGATATTATTAAAAAAAATAATAAAATAATATTAGTTAAATAAAATAAAATAAAAACAAATTAAAATAAAATATAATTATAAAACAAATGAAGAAAAAGTGAAAACAAAAATAAAAATAAAAACACAAAAATAAAAACACAAAAATA
The DNA here is from genome assembly GCA_002104895.1 of Anaeromyces robustus. Lineage (NCBI taxonomy): Eukaryota > Fungi > Neocallimastigomycota > Neocallimastigomycetes > Neocallimastigales > Neocallimastigaceae > Anaeromyces > Anaeromyces robustus. The sequence goes on along the minus strand of MCFG01000039.1, from coordinate 183,438 downwards.
AAAACAAAAAACAAAAAACAAAAAAAACAATGAAACAAGATAATAATAATAATAATAATAATAATAATAATAATAATAATAATAATAATAATAATAATAATAATAATAATAATAATAATAATAATAATAATAATAATAATAATAATAATAATAATAATAATAATAATAATAATAATAATAATAATAATAATAAAATAACAACAACAACAATAATAATAATAATAATAATAATAATAATAATAATAATAATAATAATAACAACAACAACAACAACAATAACAATAATTATAAAGACAGAAAGCGAAACAAGTTTAAATTTAAAAACTACTATATATATATTTAATTATTATTTAATTTTTTTTTTTTTTTTTTCATTTGGTTAAAAATAATTATAATAAATATTATTTTGATAATTATAAATATCCGATATTAATATATATATATTTATATATTTTATACAATTTATTATTATTGGAATATTATTTTATTAGAAATTATCAAAATCATTACAAGAAGAACTTGAAGAATATAAAAAGAAATTAAATTCAGTTGATGAAAATAAAAAGAAAGAAATTGAAGATTATAAAATAAGAGAACAACATTTAAAGGCTGTTAATAAAGTAAGTAAAATAATATATATATTATTTCATAATACATATAATATAAATCCATATAATATATTATATATTTAATTTATATATCATTCTTATAAATTTTATTTTTATACTTTATATAACTATTTATGCTTAATTTTTTTTTTCTATATTACAATATAAATAGACATTAAAGGATGAACTTAAAAAATTACAAAGGTCACCACGTAATTCAATATCAAATGATGGTGGTACTTCACCATCATTAAAAAATCCATTTTATACTACTCGTCAACAGTCAATACATTCTAATCCAAATTTATTAGTAAAATCACAATCTGAAATGACTCCAGCCATTCTTCAACTTCATTCCAATAAAAGTATATCATCAAATTCAAATTCAAATTCAAATCCAGATGTTTATACCATGGATGATATTAATCTTGAATACTTGAAGGCTATTTTATTCAAATTCTTTGAATTTAAAGATAAAAAGGTAATAATTAAAGATATATATATAAATAACAAGAAATATTTAATTTTTTTTTATCAGTCATTATATTATATTTTATATTATTAATAATTTTCATATTTTGTTATATATTACATTAATTATTATTATTTATTATTATTATTATTATTTTTATAATTTAATAATTTTAACATATTAATTTTTATATTTATTAATTTTGCATATAAATATTTATTATTAATATCATTTATTATTATTATTTTAAATAAAAAATTTTTATTTAATATCATTTTTTTTAGATTCAGTTATTAAATGTTTTATCAACAATTCTCCACTTTACACCTGAAGAAACTCAAAAAATGACAAAATTAATTAATAATAGTTAATCATTATTATAGATAATATTGAATAAATCAATAAATCAATAAATCAATAAATTAATAAATCAATAAATAATCAATACAACCAAAATAAAACAGACAAAAATAAAATATACTAAATATTTATAAAAAATAATATTGTATGCATTATTATTATTATTTTTTATTTTGTTATTTATCAATATCAATTATTATTATAAGTTTTTATCTAGTAATATATATAAGGAAAATATTAATTCAAAATATTTAATATAATTACGAAATATTTTCTTTACATAAATATTATAAATATTACATAATAAATTAATGCATAAATTAATAAATTAATAAATAAATAACTAAATAATAATAATTATAAACTAAAATAAAAAACAAAATAAAATAAAAACAAAAACAAAAACAAAAACAAAAAAACAGAAACAAAAATAAAAACTAAAAAAAAAAAAAAAAAAAAACAAAAAAAACAAAAAAAATTAAACAAATAATACTAAATATCGAATAAAATAAAAATAATTAAAAAAATACATAATAAATAATAACTAATAACAATAATAATTAAAAAAAAAAAAAAGAATAAATAAAATTATAAAATAAAACAAAAAAATACAATAAAAATAGAATAAAAACAAATAATATTTTAATAATTAATAATTATAATTATACTATTAGTAATAAAAAAAAATTATATATATAATTATTATTAATTAATTATAATATAATATAATATAATTAATAATAATAATAATAATTAATAGAAAATAATAATTGAAAATAATAATTTAATAATTATTATTTTCATTTATTCCTTTTTTTTTATTAAAAAAAAAAAAGAGGTCATTTTACTATTAATTTCATACAATATTAATTTTGTAAAGAATTGTTAATTAAACAATATTATTATTTAGAATTTTTTTTTTATTTATTAAACTGTTTTTTTTTTCAATGAAGTACAATTTTATTATAAATTTGTAGTTTTTAAAATAAAATAAAATAAAATAAAAAAAAAATAAAAAATAAAATAAAATAGATAAATAATAAATATTATTTCAAATTAGTATTTAATAAAAATTTGTAGTGATATTATAATAATAATAATAATTTAATTAAAGATTTTGATTTATTGACTTAATAATAATATTAATAATATTTCTAAAAATAATATAAATAATATGTTTAGACTATTTTTTTTTTTTTTTAATCTTACCAATTTATTTTACCAATTTATTTTTAGTTGTTTTCTTATATTTTTTTAACTTTAGGGCATTTTTTTGTAATGTTATAAAAAAATAATATTATAAAAAAAAAAAAAAAAAAGAAGAGTCCTTTTAATATATTAATATTGTTAAAATAATTAATATAAACTTTGTAAAGTATAATAAAATATTTATTTCTTTGTTTTTTGAAATAGGGCTCCAAAAACATATTAATTATAAAATAAATTAATTATTTTAATTAATATATAATAATTTTCAATAGAATCAATAGAATTAATTATTATATATTTATTTAATAATTGATTTTTAAAATAGTATAATTGTTAAGGAAACATATACATATAAAAAAAGTATGAAATTAACCAACTTAAATTGAAATCAAATATATAAGAGATAGTAGAATAATGATGAATCGTAATAATATATTTTATAATGAATAATATATTTAATTATATATAAAAGTTAGTTAATTAATGCTTATTTGATAATATTTAAACTATTATAAAATAATTATTATAAGTTTTAAATATTATCAAATAAATATTATTTAATTAAGTAGAAAACTTAAATATTAACTTAAAATTTAAATAATCATGTTTTATAATTGTATATAGAAAATTCGATTATATTTTTATTATATAGAATATTTAATTAATAATGAAAAAAATTTGATAGTGCTTTACGAACAAATTTATATTGTAATAAATCAATTAATAGAATGATTTTTTCCTTTTCTCTTGTAATGCATAAATTATAACAATTGTATAATAAAAAGAGTAAAAGATAAATAATAATCAATAATATTATGAAAACTAATTATTTAATATTAATATTATCAACATTACATATTATTAAGATTTTTTGAAATAAAGAAAAAAAAAAAAATTTTTTTATATTGAGAATTATTGACAATGACCTAATAAAAGATGTAATATCTAAAAGAAAAATAGGATAAAATAATTTTACGTTAAGAACCAAATTATATTTATCTTATATATAATTTTTTTATTGAGAATTAAATCATGAACCCTATTCTAACAAAATGATATGAAATTTTTCATCTAAAAAAATTATTATTCAATTTATTATTATAAAAAATTATTATTATTATAAGAAATTATTATTATTATTATTATTATTATTATTATTATTATTATTAATTGAGTTTTTTTTCCAAACATTAAACAATAATTCAGTTTATAACTTCAAATATAAATTATAATTATTTACTTAATTTTAATTTCAAATTCAAAATTCGTATTTCTTATTAAATATTCAAATATATATAAAATTACAGCAAAAACACATATTCATCGAGTAATATTTACTTAATTCAGTTATTTAAAATTATTTTCATTATCCATAATACATATATTCGTATTTACTATACACGATTTTCCTTTATTAAATGATGATTGTACCTAATCCTTTTATATAATTTTATTGTTAATTATTTATTTCTCCAGATGTACTTATTTTATAAATTCCAATTCCACAATTTTTTTATTTACTTATATTGAACTTTTATTTCACGATATTATAATTTCTCATTTATTAAAAATTAATATTTTATACACAATTAATTCCTTTTAATAAAATCATATATTCTTTTATTAAATTTTTTTTATTTTTATAATTTTTTTTATTTCTGTAAATTTGCTTTAAATTACATTAATGCATTTAAGCTTCTTCTTCAACAGTTTGAGTTTGAAGACCTATTTTTTAATAATTTATTATTATATGAATATAAATAAATAATAATATATAAAAAGAAATAAATTTATTAATATTTTATATACTACATAAGATAATTTTTATAATTTATAAGTATATTTACCCTTGAAGGAAGCAACTGGGACGTAGCTGACGTAGGTGTAGAGCTTTTCCTTAGCTTCTTCATCATCGTTACGACGACGGGATAATCTGACACGGACACGGTGTGGAACAGTCTTAATACCACGGGTCCAGATTTCCTTGTTAAGTTGTGGGTCAAGACGAACATCAGAGGTCTTCATGGCTTCAGCAGCAAACTTACGGATGGCCTTCATGGCTTGTGGGGCACGCTTCTTGAAGGACCTTTTTATTTTTTTATTGTTAATTTTTATTAATATTTATTATTTCATAACAAATAATGTTTCATTATATTATATATATATTTTTTATTTAGACTTACTTTCCGTGAACAAGCTTGTGAAGGTGGATGGTGTATTCACGTGTAACCACAGCGTCAATAGTCTTGTTGGTGGCCATCTATTTTTATATTATTTATTTATTTATATATATATATAACATATTAATTACATTTTCTCGGTCATTTTTTTTTATTTTTTTTATTTTCATTTATTGTTTAGTATATTTCCTGATAATTATTTATATTGTATAGGTCTTTGATTAAACCCATTCATCCATCAACAATATATATGTTCAATGTTTTTTCATCATACTTGTATACACTTCAATTTAAAAAAAAGAATCCATTATAGTACACAACATTTATTCATTCATTCATTATAAAAAACATAAGACATTTTTCTTTATAAATAATAATCATTTATTCATAATTAATTACCTCAATTAATTTTCACTTCGTTAATATATAAAAATAAAAGACGTGTGAATAATTTAAAAAGAATGAACAAAATGGATCAAGTTTTTTGACATTACAAAAAGAAAATTATCTCTGAATCATGATTGGTTATTATAATTGTAAATTTTAATAGAAGTTATATAAATTAGCCAATCATATTAATTACAAATTACATTAATTATAAGTTTTTTTCAATTCAATTTTTTTTTTTTTTTTAGATATAATTTAAAAATTTAAAAATGAAATAAAATTTTAATAATAAATAAAATACAAATTATTATGGAATGTTATTTATATATATAATTTTAATATAATTGTATATTATATTATTTAATTTATTATTATTATAAATAAAATTAATTATTATTATTTTTTTATTTTATGACTTTATTTAAAAATAATATCAATATTATATATATATTTCAAGTCCTTTATATATTTATTATTAATGATATTTTAGAAACATTTTGAGATTTTTTGTTTATAGTTAGTATTTTTTGTTAAATAAAATACTAATTATAATGCTTTTCTTTTTTTAAATTTAAATTTTTGTAATTTAACAATTAAAAAGTTTTTATTTAATGACATTTAATTTTCTTCAAATGTATGATTAACATTTTATTTAAAAAGATTAATATATTAAGAACATGAATATATGAATATTATTATATTTAAAATGGAAATAATTCTCGTTTTTTTTTTTTTTTTTTTTTTTTTTTTTTTTTTTTTTTTTTTTTGCTTTATTATCCATAGTCGATATACATTGTTTAAAACAAAGAATATATTTTGAAAAATGTATTTTTAAGATTATATATAAATAATTTGTTAAGTATTATTAATATTTAAATTATATAAGAAAAATAACAAACAACCTACATATAAATACTTAATAATAATTATATAATACTTAATATTTATTAACCACTACAATTTTTTTTCATATTATATTAGTATAAATTAATAAATGAATATAAAAATATTTCTATTTAATTTTTTTTTATTTGCATATTTACTATAATGATATATATTTTCAATATTTAATAATTACAAAATATTGTATATATATTATTTTATTGCATTAATTATTATTTTTATTTTTTTATTTTTTTTTTATTTCATTATTATTGTTTTCGGGTTTTCTTCGAAAACCCTTACTTTTTAAATTAATTTTTCTTTTAATAATGTTGACAAATTATTCAAGTTTTAATTTTAATTTGGTATTCTTTATTCTTTATTTTTTTTTTTTTCCCTTTTTTTTTTTTTTTTTTTGATAATTATTTTGTTTAAAATATTTTCTTAAATACATTTGCAAGATAATGGTTTCCCAATAAGATCATAGTAAAAACTGAAATACCAAATGAAATTAATATGTTAATTGATTCAGCAAATCGGAATACTTTAGTTATTTTGGCAACAAGAACTATACCTACATGGAATATATATATAGGAAGAGTATTTTGTCCTAATGATGTAATAATTGGTATTTTTTTATTTGGTACCCAAAATAATGAGAGTGGTATAAAGGCCATATTACACATTGCCATTATAATTGGAACTACTAAAGAGAATTTCCAATTTTTTTCTGGTGAAATACGATAAATTGAGTTATCAGGAACATTAAGGATTATTAATAAAGTTTGAGTAAGAATAAATACTGGAATTAAGAAACCACTCCATTTTAATTTCAAATTTTTATTTATATCGATTATACTTCCTGGTTTGAATATTTGTGAAAAATAATAACCTGCTATGAAATATGGGAAAAAGGATATTGAACGAGATATAGATAAATAACGATCAAAATTTTCAATTACATAAGATAAAGGTACTATTATACAAGAACATCCTATGAATATAAATGCATCCTTTTTATTATTTGTAGTAAAGAATGGAATTAATAGGTAATAACCTACTAATGAAAAGAGATACCATAATGTCCAATAAGGGGTTGAAATTGAAAAAGCTAAACCTTCAGTATAATTTAAAGCCATATCTGTTCCAATATAAATACATTGAAAAACGACGTAGGTAAATACTAAATGACGTAATATTTTTTTGGGGTTAAATCTGGCAAACCAACCTGATAAGAAAATGAAAAATGGCATATGAAAAATATAGATGAAGACATAAATATCACGTCTGACGGGACCATCAAAAGATTCAATCAAATGTCCAAATACAACCAAAAACATTAAAAAACAACGAATATTATCTGCAGTATAATATCTTTTACGAGTTTTTATTGGATTTTCTGTTCCGGTATTAATACTATTATATTTTTCATCTTTCATTCTACTATTTCTATAGTCTTTACTATATAGAGTAAGTGATAATGATGACGTACTTCCAATATCTGAATCTTCAGGATTACAACATTTTGCTATAAGATAAGCATCTTTATTATTAATATATTCAATTACATTACTATTATTATTATTATCATTATATCCTTGAGGAGGTAATTGAATTATATTAACTAAAGCTTTTGCAAGTGTTACAATTGGTATAGTAGAAACTTCATCAACAATGGGTGTTATTACATTAGATGCTATTACATCAGGTGCCTTTTCAGTAATATATGCTGGTTTAAAAATCGTAAGCCTTGAAAATTTCAATGATTTTAATTCTTCATCAACTCTTTCATTATTACTTGAAGAGAGGTAAATGAAGTGTAAATTTTTATTTGAATTTACTTCTTTAAATATTTTTGAAGCATTTATAATATCTAATAATTTATGAACATTTTATATATTTTGTAAATTGGAAAAATAGAAATAAATATATATATATTAAGAAAATTATATGGCATTAATAATTTATAACTTTTTATTATAATTCTTTATAAAAGTTATTAAAATTATAATTTAAATTATTACAATCTTGATCAGAATTTTCAATATTTTGTGTTTCATTATTTATTCGTCTAAAGTGTTATTATTAAATTATAATTTTTTTTTTGTTTGTTAATTGTGTTATTTTTTTTTTCAAGAATAATTAATAATTATAATATTATGATTATAATTACCCAACATTTTCAGAACAAGAAAACATATGTCTTTATATTTTATAATATATAATATATAATATATAATATATATATATATTTGTAAAAATAGGGTTAAAGTCAAAACGGAAGAATAATATAAAAACAATTCTGTTTTTTTATTTTTTTTATTTTTTTTATTTTTAAAATACATACGTGTAATCTTTAAATAGTTCTTTGTGTTCTTCTAATTTATCTATTTCTACAATGTGTTGAATCTTATATAATATATATAATATATATATACATATAAATAAATATTTTATAGTTTATAAAACATATTAATATCATTACTATTATTATTAATATTATTTATACATTTTAATTCACATTTCTACATACTAAATGATCTTTATTTTGGCCTTGATAGTTAATTTCTTTCCTTGCAATAATAGTAACTCTATCAAAGTTACCAGATTTTAATAATTCAGATATAACTTGAACGCTAGTGGCATCTATATTACATAAATTTATATATATTTGTAATATATAAATAATTCAATATAAAAAAAAAAAGATTCATAATTGAATTTAATACTTCAGAAAAAAAAAAAACTTTTCTATTTAGATTCTATTTAAAGATAATCTTTTTATTATTATTATTACTATTTTATGTTTAAAAAGAATAATATTACCAGTTGAGCCTACAACCAGTGCTGACAACATGTTTTATATGTATATATGTAGAGACTTTAATTCTTTTTCAAATATTTTTTAAAGATTTATTCAATGATTTGATTCAATATATTTATACGTTTTTATGTATTGAAATCAGTTGTTAATTTATTAGAAAAAATAGTCTTTAATAAATGGATATAACTAAAATAAAGATATATGTTAAAGATAATAAATAATAATTGAAGGTTGTTAATAGTCTTGTAAGAAAAAAAGATAAATAAAATAAATAAGTTAATTACTATTAGATAATAATTAAATCATTACAACTTAATAAAAGTAATTATAATATTTTATATAATTTAATATTTTATATAATTATTCATCAAAGAAAAGGTTTTTAATCTTGATTTTTCTTTTTTAAATATAAAAATTTCCAAGATGTTTTTCTTTTTTTTTACAAAAAACGAAAATATCCTATTTTTTTTTTAATTATTATTCATTATTAAAAAATTAATCTCATTAATTATTCATTATTGTCAATTATTAATTATTATTTCTATAATTATAAACTTTAAAATAAAACAAAAAAGATTTTAATTCAAATAATTAAACTTTTTTTTATATAATTATAAAATAATAATTAATAATTGATAGTATTGAATAATTAATGAGATTAATTTTTAATAATGAATAATAATTACAAAAAAAAATTGGATATTTTCGTTTTTTGTAAAAAAAGAAAAACATCTTGAAAATATTTATATTTAAAAAAGGAAAAATCAAGTTTTAAAATCATTTAATTATTATTTTTATTATCTTTAATTTATATCTTCATTTTAGTTTCATCCATTTATTAAACTTTTTTGTTAAGATAAAGAATTCTATAAAAAAATAATTTTTTTTTATTATAAAATAAGATTATTAGAAATACTTTTTGGACAATTATTTTGATAAAGATTTAGTGAATTTATTACAACTAACCCACAAACCTTAAAAAAAATTTTTACATTTTTATTTTGTTTTTTTGTTTAAATTAATAGATTAATTTTTTAATGTTACACGATAAATAAAATTAAAAAAATTTTAAAATTAAATAATGATTATTCTAAAATATATATTTATTTATTTATTTATTTTTTTTGTTTTACTTTCTTTTGTTAGTTATTATTCTTTATTAATCTTTACTATAATTTTGACTAAAGTTTAAATAAGTTATTTTAGATGTTTTTATATCATTCATAATATTTTTAAATTAATATTATCAAATTGATAAAATTTATTTTGATAAGTTATTGTAAGTATTAGAATGATATGAATATGAAAAATTTCTTCTTTCTCTTATAAATAATAAGTGGAAGATGAAACTTCGGTAGGTTTTTTAATACCATTTATTATCTTTTCTATTTTTTATTTTTTTATGTACGATAACAGTAATAACAAAAACAACAGTAAATTACAATAAATATTATGGAATAAATATTATAGGTAAATATACTAATTCTACATGAATTAGATTTGTTAGATGATATAATTTATGTCTTGTACATTTATTATAACTCATGCATTATCAGCAAATTCATCAAAATTATTAAAATATTCTCCATCAAGTCTTCCATATTTCATGAGGTGATATCCATAATTAAAGAAATCAGCTTCTTCAATATCGGAACATTCCGTAAAAAGAGATTGATTTGAAAAACATGTACTATTTTTAGTTTTGTAATTTATATATTATTTTAAAATATTATTCTTTATTATCGTATATTTATTTATTCTCATGATAATATTAAAGTATAACAATATTCTAAACTTTCATTATTTATTTTATTCTAATTTAAAAGTTATTTTATTCATTAGTTAGAATTATTGAATCACACTGTTTATTTCTTGAACTTTACTTATAAATGGATTCAAAATGCTTATTTTAATTGGCTTATTTGTGGTATGGTTGTTTATTAATTATTTTCTGAATTGTTTTTATTACCACTTATTATATAAATATTCTATTTAAAATTTTATATTTTACTTATTTTTTTTGAAATAAGTTCAAATTTTGATTATTTATTTATTTTTAAATTATAATGTCCTATTATTTATTTATTTATTTATTTTTATTTAACGGGATTTTACATTTCAAATTTCGAATTTCGAATTTCAAATTTCGAGATTTCAAATATTATATTTATATATATATATATATATATATAAAAATAAATAAATAAATAAATAAATAAATAAATAAATAAATAAATAAATAAATAAATAAATAAATAAAAAATAAATAAATAAATAAATAAATAAAAAATAAATAAATAAATAAATAAATAAATAAATAAATAAATAAATAAATGAATGAATAATTATGTACATATTAATATTTTGGTATTCATTTATTCATTTAGTTTTTATTTATTCGTTTATATATTAATTAATTAATTTATATATTTTGTTATTTATATATTCATTTAATTATTTATAATAAAATAATATAATAAAACTAAAATACATATTAAAATACATTTTTTATTTATATTTATTTAATTTTAGTTAAATTGAAATTTCAAAATTACAATATTATAAAAATTTCAAAATTAAAATATGCCATCAGCAATAATTATAGGTTCAACAGGTAAATTTATTTTAAATATATCTAAATAAATATATATAAAGTAATAAATATTATTATAATTCATGTTTTTTTTTTTTTTTTTTTTTTTTTTTTTTTAAATTATAATTATATTATTTTTAAATTTTAATTATTAATACTTTTAATAAATATGTAAATATAATAATATTAATAAAAATAAAAGGTGCTAATGGTATTAATGCCATAAATGAATTATTAAGATGTGGTTTATTTGATAAAGTTACTTCATTAGCGAGAAATACAATTGACTATAAAGGCCCAAATAATAATCGTTTAGTAATATATTTTTGATATATGTATATTATTGATATTTTGAATATATATTTATTCATGAATTCAATGGTTTTATAATAAAAAAAAAAATAAAATAAAAAAAAAAAGGTTCAAAAAATTGTTAATTTTGAAGACATCAAGAATTATAGAGATGAATTTAAAGGACATACGTAAATATTTAATAAATAAATTAAAAATATTGTTATGTATATATATATATATATTCAATTATATATTTATTTAATTAAACCCTTTAATATTAAAAAATATAATTATTTCTGTTAATATTATAGTTTTATGTTTTCTTGTTTTGGAACTACAAGGTATATAAATATATAAATTCGTTTTATGCTTTATATTATATATAATTTTACATCATGGATAATACAACTTTCAATTAATAATATTTAAAAATAATAATTTATTTTATTAATTATTATTAATTTATTAATATTTTATTTATATATTTTAATATTATATTTATATATTTTATTATTATTTTTATATATTTTAATATTATATATGATATAATAAGACAAACAGCTGAGAATAGTGAATTATTTCATAAATATGAATATGATTGTATTTATTAAAATTTTTTTTTTAAAAAAAAATTTTTTTTAAGTAATATTAGTTTCGTTATATCTTTTTAGTTTTTGATAATATCATGGTCATATGTAATATTAACATTATATTTAATTATATATATTTATATTTATAAAAAATTTATTATTATTATTATTTTCTTGAAGATGTGTTAAATTCTGCTAAACTTTTCAAAGAAGAAAATAAGAATAAGAAATTACATTATGTATTGTTATCTACTAGTTATTCAAATTCTAAATCCCCGGTATCTTATTTTATGGAAACTAAAAAAGATATAGAAGAAGGATTAAAAAAAATGGAATTTTCAAAACTTTCTATTTTGAGACCCGGATTATTATTAAATCACGATATAATTAAATATATTATTGAAGATAATCATCATAAGGATGAAAAAAATGAGACTAATATAACAAAAGAAACTAAAACAGATACTACAAAAGTAAAAAGTGATTTAACAGAATTGGAACTTATTCAAAAAGTGATTAAAGAAATTAATAAATAATTTAATAAAAAAGTTTTATTTTTTCTATTTTTTTTCCATAATCTATCTGTATTTATACATATTTTTTTTTTATAATAATAACAATCTGTTATTACTTAATATTATCAACATATAAATATGTATTATTAATTTAATTTATATATTTAATTTATATAGTATTTTTAATATTATCTATTTTATTTATTTATATATTTATTTACTTTATGTAGCAAAAATAGTAATAAGATCAAAGTATTAATAAAAATAATATTTTTCATCATTTTTTAAAAAAAATTAGCACTTAACATTATTATATATATTATTTATTATTTCTTTAAAAAATTATTAAAAAAATTAATAGACAATTCAATATATATAAAAAAGTTTTCAATAATTATCAATCTGTATCTATCTATCTATCTAACTACATATATATATAATATAAAATAATTTTTATACTAAGAAAATTATAATCATTAAGTATTTCATAAAACACTCAATAAATATAATAATAAAAAAAATGAATTATTTATTTATTTAAATATTTTCTATATAATAAAAACATTAATAAAATATTAATATATTAAAAAAAAAAAAAATATTAATATATTTATGTATTTATGTATTAAAAATCAAAAAATTCTCCACATTATTCTATATGAATATTTATATTTATTTAATATTTATTTATTTTAGTTTCTCCATAATTTATAATTTATATTAAAAAATTTTTTTAATCTTTTTTTGAAATTTAAACACTCTTTTAAATTAAAACTCATACTTATAGATATATAAAAAAAGTATATAATATTTTATAACATATTTTAATTGTTCCTTATTTAAATTTATAATAATTTAGAATATAATGACAAATATATATATATTAATAAATAATAAAAAAAAATAATAAAAATAAAAGAAATGATATATATATTATTAAAAAACAATAACTGTTTTAATCAAAAAAAAAAAAAACAAAAAACAAAAAAAAAAAAAAAGAGTAAAATATATATTTTTAATTGTTTAACTATTTATTATACTATATACATTTTTTTATTATATATATAATACATTATTTTTTATAATTATTTTTTACATTTTGATTTTTTTATATATGCTTCTAAATTACAATTATATTTTCTTTCTTTTTTTCTTTTCCTTTTTTTTTTTTTTTTTTTTATTAAATTCTAATCTTTATATTATTTTTCTTTTTTTTTTTTTTTAATATATATATTTTTAATATATTATATTATCAATATTAATATTAATATTAATATTATTTTTCAATTTTCTATAATAATAATTTAATTAATTTAATATATTTATATTATATTTATATTATTATTATTATTATTATTAAAAATTATTTATTTTTTTTCATCTTCAACAACTTCTTCAACAACTTCTTCAACTACACCAGTTTCAGTATCATTTTCAAATCCTGGAATATCAGTTCTTTTAGCTAATTCATAAGCTTCCTTATTAGTAAAGTATTCAACAATATTACCTTCTTCATTTGGTTGTTGTTGAGATGGAAGTTGAGTAATACGAACTAAAGCTTTACCAAGCATAGTAACTGGAATACCAGCTCTATCAAAAGTAACAAAATTTAAACCTTTAGCGAAAACACAACCAACGTTTTCTAATAATCTACTATCATGACCACGATCAAGTAAAGAACCTGGTCTAAAAATAGAAAGTCTTGAAAATTTCATATCTTTAATATCATCTTCAATTTGACCCTTAGTTTTCATATATAAGAATGGGGACTTAGCATTAGCACCACCAGAAGAAAGAAGAATGTAATGTAATTTAGCATCTGGATTTTCTTCCTTGAAAATTTTAGTAGCATTGATAACATCTATATATATATATATATTGATTAATAACATTAAATAATAATAATAACGAAAATTATTATATATATGAAAAAATATAATGTTATAATAATAATAATAATAATAATAATAATAATAATAATAATAATAATAATAATAATAATAATAATAATAATAATAATAATAATAATAATAATAATAATAATAATAATAATAATAATAATAAACATACAATCATGGTCAATTTTGACAAAGTTTTCAGCACTTCCAGCAAGTTTTCTATTTTATATAATAATATATTAAATAATAATAATAATAATAAGTAAAATAATAAATATAATATTTATAGCATTTATTATATTGAAATAAAAAATACAAATATTATATTTAAATAGATAGTATATATAATATATATAAAAAATAAATAAAATAAAATAAAATAAAATATAAAAATATAAACTAAAAATAATGTAAATAAATATTCACCTAGTAGTACCGAAGCAAGAGAACATATGGCTATTTAATATTTATATAAATATAGTATTTCATTGATATTATATTTCTTAAATAAAAATATATATATATATTTATATATAAATAGTGAAATAATATAAAATAAATATTTATATATAACGTACGTATGACCTTTGAAAGCATTCTTATGTTCTTCAATCTTTTCAAAATCAACAATTTCTTGAACCTTATTTTTTTTTTTTTTAAAAAAAAAATAATAACAAATTATAAAATGTTTAAGTATATATTTATATAATATGAATATAAATATGTAAAATAAAACAATTTAAGTATTTATATATTTAATTAATTTAACCAATTACTATTATTATTATTGTTCATTTTTAAAAACTATTAAATACATACTAAACGTTCTTTATTTGGACCTTGATAGTCAATTTCACTTCTGGCAACAGAAGTAACTTTTTCAAATAAACCACATTTTAATAATTCACCAATAACGTGAATACCAGTGGCACCTTTTATATTCAATAGTATTAATATTATATATATATATATATATATATATATTTTTTTTTTTTTTTTTTTAAAAAAAAATATTAAAAATAAAAACAAAAACAATAATGATAATGATAAATAATATGTTTTTATGGAGTTTAATTTAAATTTGAATTAAACTTATAAAAAATATGTTAACAATAAATCTATTATATATAGAATTTAATTTAAATACCAGTTGAACCGATAACTAAAGCAGAAGACATTGTTGATTTATTTAAAATTTTCTTTATAATTTTTCCTTAAAAAAATTACCTTTAATTTTAAAAAAAAAAAATAAAAAAAATAAAAAAAAATTGACATATAAAGCATTTATATATAATAATTTAATTATTCTAATTAGTAATTAAATATATAATAAAATGTGTGTATTATAATATTAATTATTACATTATTACATAATATTATTAATCATCCCATTTATTCATTTAATATATTAAATTAAAGTTATCATATATTAATATTCATTTTATTATTATTAATAATAAACTGTTTTTCATTTTCATATTTATATGTATAAATATATTATATAATAAGTTACTGATAAACAAATTTTATATAATAATAATTAATAATTAAATTAAACATTATATGTATATATTTTTATATTATGGTAGTACAAGTACAATACTTTATAATATATATGTTTTTATAATAAAAGTAGTAAATAACATATGATTTTTGTTAATATAATAATTACATATATATATAAAAAAAAAAAACATGTTTACATGTTTCTTTTTTTATGGGAAGTGTGCATTTCGGCAATGTATTTCGTAAATGTATCGCGCATTAAAATAACGTATTATTTAAATGTATTATATTGTGGCTTATAAATTAAATTAATAAAAAATTTATTATATTATTAAAATCAATATTTTATTTATTATTGATTTATGAAACCAATTTATTAGTGGTATCTTCTTTTTATTAATATTTCTTTTTTTTTTTTTATTTAACTTATGAAATAAATAAAATATTAAGTGAAATTTAAAATTTATATTTATAATTCTTTAAATTATGATTATGAAATAAATAAAATATTAAGTGAAATTTAAAATTTATATTTATAATTCTTTAAATTATGAAATAAATAAAATATTAAGTGAAATTTAAAATTTATATTTATAATTCTTAAAATTATGAAATAAATAAAATATTAAGTGAAATTTAAAATTTATATTTATAATTCTTTAAATTATGAAATAAATAAGAAATGTTTTAATATACAAGTACTAGTATATAAACTCTCTTAAAAATTTTTTATATAAATGTGGCGTTAAAAATATTTATATAAATTTACAATATGAAATGTGGCGTAAAGGACCTGTCAATGCAAAAAATTTCATGTACATTGCCGAAATGCTACACTCAGTTTTTTTATTTATTATTACATTTAATAAAGGAAAAATTATATAAAAAATGTAAATAAAGGATAAATAAAATTTTTATATATGGAATGAAATATTTTTTTTTTTTGACTAGAGAAATAGAATACAGTTCTTTAGTCATGCAATACGATATACTTTTTTTTTGTTCTTATATATTATTTCATAATTAATAAAATAATACAAAATAATATAAATTAATAATAAATATATAATAAATATAAATACATCAATTTCATTTATAATTTTTTAAACAAAATAATTAATACTAATTAAAAATATATATATATAGAAAAAAATATTTTATTTATTATTTATTATTATTATTTATTATTTATTCAATTAATATAAAGAAAGATAAAAAAAAATAATATAATAATACTTTTTTTTTTATTTCTTTCTTAATTTTTTTTTTTTTTATAAAAAGTATTAATTAGAATTAGACAAAAAAAATTATAAATATCATAAACTATTAGAAAAGAAAAAAAAAAGTTGATAATTATAATAATAATTATGATAATATATAAAAAATCAAAAATAAAAAAAATTATAAAAAAAAAAACTATTAATAAATTAATTAAATTATTGTTATTATTATTATATATATATTTTTTTTATTTGTTAAATAATTGTTAAATATTGATATTTATTATTATGAATAGTAAAATAAAATATTTTTTTTGTTTTGTTATTGTCTTAAAAATAATAAGTTAAGAATATTATATATAAATTATTATTATATATTAAAATTATAAATACTTTATAAAAAACTATTATTTACTATTTAACTTTTTTTTTTTTTTTTTTTTAATATATATTACATAAAAGAAAAATAAATTAAAATGCTTATGCATTATAATAATATATAAAATTTTCTTTTTTTTTTTTTTTCTTTTTCTTTTTCTACTTTCTTTTTTCCTTTTCTAATCAATTTTTTTTTTTAAAAAGAATAGTATTAATTATTAAAATAATAATAATAATAATAATAAAAACGTAATTTAATATACAAATATAATATGATATAAATGTAGATTAAATAATATAAAAAAGAAAAATTAAAGAAAAGATAGAAAGTTTTAAAATGATAATAAAAAAAAATATAAAAATATTTTTTTTATATAATAGTCATAAAGATAATGATAAAAAAAAATAAATATATATATATATATATAATAATTATAAAGATAATGATAAAAAACTATTATTATTTTGATAATGATATTAATATTGATATTTTAATATTGATATTTTGAGTTAATATATTTATATTTAATTTTTCTTTTTATGTTTTAGGTGTTTCTTTGTGTTTTGATGCCTTGATTTTGTTTTTATTTTTTCTTTAGCTGTTGGATGATTCTTTTTATTTTTTATATTTATTTGTTGATTTTTTTTTTATAGTTTGTTTTTTTATTGTTATTATTATTTTTTTAAATTGCTGTTGTTTTTATTTTTGTTATTATATTATTTAATTATCATTTCAATTACTTATTATTTCACTATATAAGTTATAATATAAAGATAGTATATTCTTATAATTATAATTGAATTTTATATATATTTAATTTTTTTTTAAATTTTTTTTTGTTGATTTGATATAAATATATATATATATATATATATTTTTTTTATTTTTTTATTTTTTTTTTTTTTTTTGAATTTT
The DNA here is from genome assembly GCA_002104895.1 of Anaeromyces robustus. Lineage (NCBI taxonomy): Eukaryota > Fungi > Neocallimastigomycota > Neocallimastigomycetes > Neocallimastigales > Neocallimastigaceae > Anaeromyces > Anaeromyces robustus. Next base: position 164,606 of record MCFG01000039.1, on the reverse strand, counting down.
TTTTACTATATTAATATTATCATTATATATATTCAATTATTTATACTATAATATATTATATAAATAATTATTTTTATATTTTATTATTATATATATTATATTTTTATATAAAGATATATTATTTTCTATTTCTATCTATCTATTTTTTTTTTTTTTTTTTAATTATGATTATAATTTGATTTTATTTCATTTATACTATATATATATAATAATTTAAATAAATTATAAAATTTATAATAAAAAAAATAAATTCAAAATTTTTGATAATTATTGAAAAAGAAAAAGGAAAAAAAAAATTTTTTTTTCTTTTCAATTTATATATTATAAAATTATTTCTATTTTCTATTTAAGTTTTGGATTAATTAATTTTTCTGAAAAGTTAATAATTCTAGATTTAAATGAATAACCCTCATTTTTCTTATTGAAATATTCTTGACCAAAGATTAAAATACAAAAATCTATAACCTTTTTACGTATTAACATATTTTTATAAATTTGATTTGGTGATTCTTCTCCTCTTAAAATTTTTGTTGAATTAATGTTTGATGAATATTGTTCATCCAATACATCACAATATTCTTGCATTAACATGCGTTTATGATTTGGATCTATTGATTTTAAATAATAAAAATTAATATATTATATAATAATATATAATATAATAGAATAAAATAGAATAGAATAGAATAGAATAGAATAAAACAAAATAGAATAGAATAAAACAAAATAGAATAGAATATATAATAAAAATACAAAAAAATTATAAATATAAGTGTATAAATATATTAGTATCAATATTATTAATAAATAAATGGTTATATATAAAATATATATATATATATATATATATGTATTATATAAAATTTATATAAAAATTATATAAAAAAAATTTTTTTTTTTTTTTTTACTATTCTTACCTTCAGCTATTGAAGAAGGAGGTTGATGTAATCTATATTTTAAATATTTATTTTCAAGTACCTTTAAAACTAAATTAATTAAAGGTATAAAACAACAACGATCATAATATTTAATACCATAGGCAATTTTATGAACAAGTTTGGTATCCACATTAATTTTTAAGGTACTAACATTAGTTAAATAAGTATTAAAAATTTCTTGACCTTCCTTCGTAAATTGTTCACATGAATTAAATATTTTATATTGGAATTGTATCATATCATGGAATAAAAAGAAATATTCAGAACAATGATTTCTAAGTAATTCTAATAAAAATTGTGATAAAAGAGTATGATAATGAGAAGCATTTTCAATTTCATCAATATTAAAGGTTTCACCTTGATATTGTGGTTCATCAATAATATCAGTATATCTAAGAATTTCAGTAGAATGGAATTCTTCTTTATTCTCTTTTTCAGTATTAAGATAATCAATTTCATCTATACCTTCTCCCTTTTGATATATTATACCATTATTATTTTGAGTATGATGTCTTGCTTTTTGATGATGATAAAGTTTCATATTATTTGAAATAAAACTATATTCAGTATCAGTTTCTTCAAAATAATCACTATGACTATATGATGATAAAGAATAAGAAAATTTATCTTCTTTTTCATATCTTTTTGGTATAGGAATAGATGAAAGTGAAGAAGAAATAGATTGAGAATAAGGATCTTGTAATTCTTGATTAGAAGTAGTAGCTATTGCCATACCTGTAGCTGTTGTATGATTAGAAATTGGAATATCATTATTATTTCCATCAAATGTCATATTAATATTATTTTTAGTAATTTTAATATAAGAATTATTTTCATGATCATTTTGATTTTCTTCAGAACTTGTAGAACTACTTGAATGATGACTATAAAGAGATGAAGTTAATAAAGATGATTTTTTAATATTATCAATAGATATATCTCCCTTTTTAAAGAGATTATTGATATTATTATTGGTATCGTTATTAGTATTAGTATTGGTATTGGTATTAGTATTAACATTGGTGTTAATATTGTTTTTATTATTAATGTTATTATCATTTTCATTAATATTAACATTATCATCATTTTTGTTATTATTACTATTATTATTATTATTATTGCTGTTATTGTTATCATTGTTATCATTATTATTACTAAGTTTACAACTTGGATAACGATTAATAGCTCCTTTAGATTCCTTTCTTTGAGTTCTTTTACATTTTCTTTCTGTCATAAGCCTTTGACGAATAGTATTAGTATTTTTTGTAGGATTTTTAATAAAGGAAATACTTTGATTTTCATCAATATCATCATCTTCTTCTAAATTTAATTCATAATCACTTTGATCATTTTTCATTACTACATCCATATCACTTTCAATATCCATTGATTCTTCACCATGATTTCTATCAATATCATTTTCATCTTCTTCATCAAATGAAGATGAAGATAAATTATAATTATTGTCATTACTACTTATTTGAGTTTTACTTTTTATTATTTTTTCTGTATTGGCATCACTCATTAAAATATTTTTATTATTAATTTTTGACAAAAGATCTAGAGGTTCAGTTTGAGCATTTAATGATGATTTTCTACCTCTAATAATAGGTTTTTTCACATTAGTAGTAGTAATAGTATTGGTATTAGTGGTTGTTTCTGAATTTGAATTTTTAGGATTAGTAGTTACAGAGATCATAAGTTTAGTATTTACTGAGGTAACAGAAATAGAAGAAGAATAACCATCATCTTCATCTTCTTCAATAATAGTGGTTTTAGTTTCAATATTTTTAATAGCTGAATATTCTTTATTTGGAGTTTGATTGAATTTTTGATTTTCGAAATCACTTTGAGCATTATTTGGATGTTTATATATGGTTGTGGTAGTAGTAGTATTAGTAGTTGTAGTCTTCTTTTTACTTATATTGTTATCATTAGGAAGAGAAGTAGAAAGTTTTGTTTTATTAGGTGTATTTGCTTTTAAGGATGAAGTTCTAGGTTTATATTTAACTGGAACTGATGATGATAAATTATCAATATTAATATTATTAGCAATTACAGTTTCACTATTAGATGGAATATGAGTAATAGATGAATCTTCTATCATAGTATTTTTATTAGTTCTTGATGGCTTTTTAAGTTTTGACTTCTTTTTTCTGGTAACAAGGTAATTATCACAATAATCCATATTTTCTGGTGGATCATAAAAGTTATAATCTTCATCACTACTATCATTTTCAGTATCACTATCACTGTTATCATTATTATCATTATTACCATTATTATTAGCCTTCTTTGTGGCATCAGAAAGTCCTTGACTATTTTTACCATTATAAATTTCTTCTAATAAAAAGCTATAAGTATTTTCAATTGGATTTTCTGATTGATCATAGGAATCATAATCATATGAATAACTTGTTGAATAAGACATAGTCGAATTTTGATTATCCTTAATTAAACTTTTATTATATAAATCTTTAAATAATGAAGATTTAATTTGTTCTTGAGTTAATGATGGCGCATTAATATCTAAATTCATTTTTTTATTGTTATTGGTATTATGGCGCTCATTATTATTACGATACATTACTTTCTTTGGATTAGTAACATCTGGTAATTCATTAATATTTGATTGATAAATGAATAAGCTATCAGCATCACTATCAAGAACTTTTGTAGTAGATTGTCTACAAACATCAAAACTACTACTTTCATTTACTGGTGTTTCATCTATGGAAAATTGAATACTATCTTCATCAATTTCTTCTTCTGTATCTGGTGTTTTTTGAATTAAGTAAGAATTATCTAAATCTAATGGATAACGTTTTATATTTTGATTTAATTCATTTATATCACCAGTAACATTTTTATTTTTATTATCATTATTATTATTGGTATTTATATTGATATTATTATTATTATTTTTATTATTATTATTATTATTATTATTAATTTTATGTTGAGTGGTTGTAGTAGTTGTAGTTCTTTCCATAATTTGTTTTATATTTATTTGATGATTTGAAATATCAAATGAACTTTCAGAGGAAGAATATTCTGAAATACTATGTTCAAATGAAAATGAAGAAAGATAAGGTTCAGTATCACAAAAAGATCTTTTAAATGAAGGTGTTGTAATTACATTTTTAAGATGAGATGGTATCATACTAAAGGTAGTTTTTGTTTCATCTTTTGTTACTACAGATGGATTTTTACTAATATAAGGAAGGGTATTTGAAAAGGAATCCTTAAAGCTAAACTCTCTAGTACTATAGATTTCACTATCTTTATCATAAATTTTTATTAAATCACCAACGCATTTTAATTCATTACAATAGAAATCTTTAGTTGTTCTAGCATTTTTAACTGGAACTACTATTTTATTGGTATTAGGTGATATATTATTTGTTATATTAGCATTTTGAATAACTTCACCTTCATTATTATATAAACATAATGAATCTTCTTCATTATTATTAGCTTCAGTTGGTGTAGGAACATATTCAACTGCACATTCTTCTTTTTTTGATGTATCTATTTATTAAAATTATATGTAATGATAATAAAGAGAAAATAAAGTATATATATATAATAATATATTGTTAATTTATTAATTATATAATATAATATCAATTAATTATTTATTTCAATAAATAAATAAATAAATAAATAAAAAACTATCTTGATTTTTCTTTCTTTTCTTTTTTTTTTTTTTTTTTTAATTCTATTTCTATTTCTTTTTTTTTTTTTTTGTTTTTTAATTCTATTTCTATTTCTATTTCTATTTCTATTTTATTATATTTTAATTTATTTTATTTTATTTTTATTTTTATTTCACTTACCTATACTTAAATCATTTTTGAGTCTTTTCTTTTCAGTTATAATTGTTGAATCATTATCATTATTATTACTGGTAATATGAAGTAAAGAGGTTAAACGTCTTACAAATTTTTGATTTTTCTTTTTATCTATTGGAACATCCTTTTGTGATGATTGTGGAGGTAATGATGGGGGTGGCGATGATAAAGTTTGTTTTCCTTTATTATCTAAAGGTTCATCATATAATTTAGCACCATAATAATTTGTCATTTTTGATTTTGAACCATTACCTAAAAATATTGGACAATCTATACCATAATAGGCTCTAAGTTTTCTACCTGAATCTACACGACATACTGGATACATAACTTTACAATTATCAAACATTCCATCTTCATCATTTGCTGTTAATGGCATAATAGGATTAGGAGAAAAGAAGGAAGGTAAAGAAAGGTATTTACGATTAATACCACTAGATGGATTTAAATTAAATACAGATGTTGCATTATTGTATAAAGATTTTTTCTTTGAAAATAATGAACTTCCTGAATCAAGTATTTTATTTGAAGAAGCAGTAAGCATACTTTTTCTTCCCTTTTCGCCACCTTTATTATTATTAATATTAGTTTCATTTTTGGAAAGGAAAAGTAAAGCTGTTTTTAGAGAATTTAATGATTCAATTTGACTAACCTCATCACTAAATAATTTATCATTTTCTTCATCAATTTCTGGTATAGTTTTTCCTTTATGAATGAATCGATCACCACCTTCTGAAAGATGGTGATAATGTCTTGTAGCAATTGGATTCATTTGAGGTTGAGATTGATGTTTAAGATGTGAAATATGAGGTTTTTTATCAATACTAACAAAATCAAGCATATTTCCTGAAGATGAAATTAAAGGTAAATTTTTAATTTCATTTGTTTTTTCATCCTTAACATTATTTTTTTCATTTATCATCTTTTCCTCATTATTTTTATGATGATTTAAGGAAGATGAACGTACATTTAATGAAATTGTATTTTGATCTTTAACTTTATTATTAGTTTTATCATTATCTTTATCATTATCTTCAATTATTTTTTTATTATCATTATCTTTATTACTATTATTGTTATCATTATTATCATTATTATTATTATTATCATTTCTATTATCATTATCTTTATTATTATTATTATTAGTATTATTATTAGTATTATTATTAGTATTATTATTATTATTATTATTATCATTATTATTATTATTATTATTGTCATCATCATTTTCAATAATTGCTGTAGTGGCATTGCCTCGTAATAATTTAGTTAACGATTGATGATTAATTTTTTCTTTTAAATAAATATCATTAAAATTATTAGTTTTATTATTTGTGTTAGTATTTGAAGTTGTAGTTGTATTTAAATTGTTATTGGTGTTGTTATTAGTATTGTTATCGTTATTAGTGTTGTTGTTATTATTGTTATTATTAAGTAAAAGAGGATTTTCATTTGATTCGATAGCTTCTTGATTAGTGAGATTGGTATTTAAACAATTTCCATTATCTACTGGATTTATAACTTGGGGTATATAATCATAAGATGCAATTGTTACAGGAGCAATAGTAATAGAATCTTTTGACATAATTTTACCAGTTTCAGTAATATCATCACTAATATCAGCTTTTATTTTATTAAGATCTAAACAAGCAATATCAATATCACTAATATAAATCTTTTGTTCTGACATGGAATTATCAAGATCATTGATAGAAATATCTTGAAAAGCCGTCTGACTTTGATTATCATCATCATTATCAGTTACAATATTACTATTATCATTAAATAAATAAAAATTACTTTTATCTTTATTTAATTTTTTCATAGATTTTAAAAGAATTCTATTTCCCAAGGTATTAATATCTACTGATTCTTGATCAATACTTGAAAAATCATTTACAGAAGTTTGATCAAATCGTTCTATAATTCCATTAATTTCTCTTTGCATTGAATTTTGTAAACTATCATTTCCAATAATTTGTTTTGGCATAAACATACTATAAGTGGTATTATTTGCTTTACTTATTGTATCATTAGTAGTAGAAACTCCTTCTATGGTTTCTTCTCTACTTTGATTTTCATTGACAGATAATAAACTTTCTTTCGGTTCAGAAAGTTTATCATAACTGAAATTATTACAAAACGTTGTACAATTACTATTGGTATTAGTAAATGCTGTACTAGCGGTATCTAAACGACCAATATTTTTTCCTGTTATTGGATTTCTATTGACTAATGTTTCTTTTCTACTATTTAAAGTAAGAAGAGAATTTTCATTATCTAGAGTATCCTTATTACTACTTATAGGTGAATTATTATGAATAGATTTTGTATTGCCTTCTTTATTCTTTAGAGATAATATACTTGGATGACTTATACTTCTGGTTACAATTTTCTTTTTAGTTTTTGATTCAGTTTCGGATTCGGATTCAGGTAAAATTAATGGAGATGAAGTCATTTTAGGGGTAAATCCTGGTTGTAATATAGATGATGAAGATGGATGATGATTGATGACAGGAGTTACTGCTGATCTTGTTGATTTCATAGATCTTGGTGTTAAATTTAAATTTGATGGTGTTCTTACAGGTGTTGTATAATTTAAAGCAGAAGTTGAACGAGCACAACGTCCATGAGAGGCATTATAAACATTATTCATAGCATTGACAACAGGGGTTGTAGCTGGAGTAATATAGGAAGGAGGTATACATGGTTCTGTTGTATTAATGGATCCTGGTTGAATGGCAGCAGGTAATGACATTGGTGTTGGTACACTAGAAATTGATGCTGTTTCTGAATTTGAGCCATAACTTTGTTCGTCATATGGGCGATGATGATGATAATTTGAATTGGAACGATCATGATTTGAACCTATAGTGGATTTTATATGTGAAGTAAATCTTGAAAAAGCCAAAACAGGTGATAATGACTTTGATCTATGATGTTTTTTTAAATTAAATAATGGCATAGATATATGTTTGGTAGGTTTTCCTTTTTCATTTTTTGTAAAGTTTTTATGTGAATTTTTTAAAGAAGGAGATAGAGATGACTTTGAGCTATTAGTAGATTTTGTAGAATTTTTAATACTAATATTATTAGTATTATCTTCGTTTTTAAAATTAATATGCTTCATGATAATTCTATTTATATTATCATTATCTTCAGGAGAATAAATATCAATATTATTATCACTTTTAGTATCCCTAAAACGTTTACTAAAAAAAGTTTTATGACGAGTTATAAAATAATTTGCAGATTTAGTTGAAAAAAAAGAATTTAAAGAATTTTTCCTTTTAGGATACTTTTTGTTTTCGTTTGAATATTTATTATTACTATTATTATTATTGTTATTGTTATTGTTATTGTTACTATTATTATTACTTGTTGATAGATTTTTATGTTTATAATATTTTTTAGAAGTAGATTTAAATCTATTTAGATAAGAACCAAGTTTCATTTTTTTTTTTTTTTTTTTTTTTTCTATTATTATTATTTTTATTTTATATTATATATAATTTATAATTTTTTTAATAAGGAATGAAATGAGTAGCAAAATTCCTTATTACAAATATTGATGATATGAATATTAAAGACTTTTTCTTTCTTTTTTTTTGTTTCTTATTTTTAATATTTAAATTGAATATATTATGATAAACATGGCTATTTAGTATTTATTTAATATATAATTTATGAATATAATTAAAATGATATACTATATTCTGTTTTAAATAATTTTGGTTAATTATTAACTTAAAATTGATTATTTTTTTTTGTTTTTTTTGTTTTTTTTTTTATTTTTGTTTTTTTTTTTTTTAAATTTACTTTTACAATTTTCATAAAAAATTAAAGAATATATATACAGATATAATCATATATTCTTTACTTTTAATTTTTATTCTTTTAAAATTACATATATTAATACTCTATAATATTATTTAATATATATTATTATTATTGTTTTTAATAATTCTATATTTTTATAATAATTTTAAAAATAAAATAATATTTTTTGTACAAATAGTGCCTTTAAAAATAGCTTACACAATTTCTTTTCTTTTCTTTTCTTTTTTTTTTTTTTTATTTTTTTACTTCTTTTAAAATTTTAATTCTGGAATTTCAAAAATTTTAAATTAGTCTAATTTTTCATCTTGTTTTTAAATTTTCAAATTAGTAATTATATATAAATATATATGTCAATGGATTATTATATAATATTGTTATATATGATATATAAATAATATATTATGAATATATATATTCGTTACATTTATAATAGTAAGTTAAGATTGCATATATTATAAATATTTTTAAATTGATAATATGAATAATACTGTAATTATATTATGGTATTTAAAATTCAAAAAAATTAAATAAAATAAAATAAATTAAATAAATAAATTAAAAAATATTTATTATGAATACAATAAAGACTTATTAAAAAAATATAAGAAATACTGATTAGCTTTTAAAAAAAAATTTTTTAATAAATATTAAATATAGGTATAAAAAAAAAGATAAAAAAGAAAAAAAAGAAAAAATAACTGTTAAAATAAAAGTGAATTAAAAAAAAAAAATAAAAAAGGAAAAAGAATTTTTTAATTTTAAAAAATAACAAAAAAAAAATTTTTAAAAAAAAATAATATATAACAATATAATATTAAATACAGCCAAATCAATGTAATTTATTTTAAATATATTGTATTGTATATATTATGTATATATTATAATATATTATTCATTTAATAATTAATATATTCTATTAATATTCTATTATACACTAAATATTTTTAATTTATTTTTTTTTTTAAATATATAAAAAAATTTTTTTTATAATTAATAAATATGATTACTAATTATTAATAATAATATAATAGTGGTTTCTGTAAGTAACACTTAATTTTCACCACATTTAAGTATTACAAAATGATTTTAGATAATACAAAAAAAAAAAAAAAAAAGGACAAAAAATACCTTTTTTTTTTTTTTTTATTTTCACCACTTATAAAAAGAATACTATAAAATGATTAAAAAAAAAGAAAAGATTCCAATAACATTTTAATATATATTTTTATTAAAATTCTATAGCTATAAAAAATAATTAATTATAATTATATAGTAAAAAAAAAAACGGCAAGCTTATAATAAATTATAGTATTATATTAATAGAATACCTTATTTTAATTTAATAAATAATAATAAATAAAAAAAAAGATAAATTTAATTATATTTTTCAAAAAATATTATTGAATTTATCAAATATATTCAAAATATATAAATTTCATTGTATATTTTAGATATATTTCTTTCTTACAAATATTAAATATGATAAGATTTTATTATATATTAAGATAAAACTAAACTGTTGTTAATTCATATAATTAAACTTTTTTAATATATTTAACTACTATAGAGATATATATAATTTTATTTCTAATTTTTCAGCTTTTTTTTTTAAAAAAAAAAAACTTAAAATCAATCCGTTAATTGTTTTTATTCTTATTTTTATAGTACAAAATTATTTATAAAAGCTTCCCTTTTCTTTAAATTTATATTTTTAAGATCTCTTTTAAGGAAAAAAAAAACCTTGATATGGAAGATTATAACCTAAAAATATTTATGATTAATTAATCAAACCTATCTTAAAATATTAAAAAAAAAATTTTAATTACTAATTAACTGTAATAATTTTAATTAATTTTTTTTTATATTGTTAATTAAAAAAAAGTTTAATTAATATGCTAAAAATAAATGAATATATAAATAATAAATAAATAATTACAATACATAAATAAATGAATAAATAATATTTTAATAAATTATTTAAATATATTATTTATTTATTTTAGTATTAAATAATTTATATATGATGTAATTATTTTTATTTAAATAAATATATATAAAATATTATAGATATTGTTATTAATTTTAATACAAATTTTTTATTAATTTTAATTATTATTTTTTACTATTATTTTTTACTATTATTATACCTATTAAAACTATTATGATAAGTATTACTTATTATTTAATTAATAATTATAATAATTAAAATACTTCTTATTAAAAAAAAAAGGTTTAGTAAATGAATTCCTATAACATATTAGATTATATTAATAATATATAGTAATAAATTAAAATTTTTAATATTCAATGTATAACCTTGCACAAAAAAAATGAAATTAAAGTTTTATTACTGGCTTAATAAAATATATTTAATTATACATTTGATAATATATTATAATTGTATTACAAAATTATATTGATGTTACAACATTTGTTTTTTAAATATATATTAGGGTGATTAATATAAATCTCAATATAATTTAATTATATTATAATATATTATAAAAATTTTGTACTTAGATAGAAATTTTTTTTAATTAATTTTAATTTTTTTTCATTATACAAAAAAATTTCAAAAAAAAAAAAAAAACATTTTTTTTATTAATTAAAAAAAAAAAAAAACTTAAAAGAAAAAGGAAAAAACTTTTTTTATTTTCAATTTTTAAATGTCATACTTATTTTTATATTAAAAAGGAATTAATATAATCAATTTTATATATAATATATTATAATAAATGTAATATATATTAAATAATTAAATTTATATATTATATAATATTAAATAATATTGATAAATGATTAAATATAGAAAAAATAAAAATATATTAAAATATAAAAATATGAAAATATAAACAATCTATCATTAGATTAATTTGTATGTAATAATAAGTTTTAATTATTATATAATAATAACCATTTGAATGATAATAATAATAATAATAATAATAATGATGAATAATCATAAAATAAATTAATAATAATAATATTATTATTATTATTATGAATAATAAATAATTATTTATTCTTTATCAACATCTTCTTTAATATCAATTATAAATAATGATAATATTGATTATAAATAATTTTATAAATTGATTTATTAATTATATATATTTAAAATTAAAATATTAATAATAATACTTTTCATTTAGTTTTTTTTTTCTTTTATTATATATTTATTAGCAATAGACTTTTAAAACTATTTTTTTTCCTAAAGTTATATATTTATCCTTATATATAATTAATTAAAATTACTGAATACTTCTTTTGAATATTTAAATAATTCTATAAATGAAATTATAAATAACTCTTGTGTATTCTTTATTTAAAATAATAATATAATATTTAAGCATTTAAAACTAAAATGGTTGTATTAATTGTATCATATATTTATCTTAACTTTTTTTTCAATTTATTTTTTTTTTTTTATTTTATATTATTACATCATTAAAAAAAAACAACTTCATTGTATTATTTGTTTATTAATCTATATTATTTTATATAATTATGATAAAGTATAGAAATAAATATATTATTTATACATGTTTTATATTCATATTATATATATTTATTTATAAATATAAATAAATTGCAATTACCATTAATATCTTGATAAATAATATGATAATTACAACTATATATTATTTATATATATTTATATAAATAAGTAATTGTAATTATTACATATTAAGTAAAAAAAATAACATTTTTAATATAATCTTATATATAAATTAATTTAGTTATGGTAACTTTTTTGAAATAAAATTTAAAATTAAAGGGGATAAATTTATACTGAATATCTTGAATAATAACAAATTATATAAAAAAAAATTAGAAAATATGATTATAGAATATATTATTTATTTTATTATTAATCTTGATTATAATATTTATAAACTATTAATTATTATCACTGGAAACCATCTGAATAGAAAGAATTTTTAGAAAATACATAATAAGAAGTGAACGAATTAATCATTTTAATATAGTAATATTATTAAAGATAGATTAGAATATGATATATATATAAATTAAAAATGTTATGTAAATATAAAAATAATATTTATCAGTAATTAAACAAAAAAAAATTTTTTTTTTTTAATAATTTTTAATATTGATATTTATGGTATAATTAATTTTTTATTCTCATTATCCCATACAAAAAAAAAAATTAAACTATTAAAAATATTAAAATTAAAAATACTATTTAACATATTTATACATAAATATATTAAATAGTATAATATATTTATAAATATATATTTAAATATATAAGTATTTACTATTAATTATAAATAAATAGTCAATAATCAGTCAAAAAATATAAATGAAAAATATGATATGAATATCTTTTAAATTGTTTTTTAATAATTCTAAACTATAAAAAAAAAAATTGAAAAAAAAAATAATATTCAAATTTATAATTAAAATAATTAATTAAAAAATATTTTTATATGATTTTATTTTATATTTTATATATACTTTTTTATTTATTTATTTTTTTTAAAAAAAAATATAGTTTTTTAAAATTTAAGATCATTTAAAGTTATTGAATCAATATCTCTAATCTTAATAATTAAAAACTCCTTTTAATCAAGTGATTCTTTTATTATTAATAATTCAAGATTTAAAATAATTAGTGCCACTTTATAATTACAAAAAAAATTTTTTTAAAAAAAAAAGAAATGATTGTAAATATTCACAGTTGAACAAAAACTAAGTTTATATGATATATGCAATATGTAACAGTCAATGTTGTATTATGTAAATTATGTATATTCTCAAAAAAAAAAATTTTATTTTTTACATATTACAACATGAATTAAAGATGTATAAATAGTTAAAAAGTATGTATGCCATAATATATATAATTAAGAAAAAAAAGTTAAAATATAGTAAGGAAATATTTGTTTATTATAAAAAAAAAAAAAAAAAAAAAAGGAGATTAGAAGATTCACTAAAATTTATATTTAATATATTTATTATAATTTTTTATCTTTCTAATTAAAAAATTTCAAAGTTTTATCATATATTATTAAAATTGGAAATAAATTAAACATTTTTATTGTTAAATAAGGGTAGTTTTGGTTTAATAATGGTCAGGTCAAGATGTTTAATTAATAACAAAATAACTAATTAAACAAATATATAATTAATAGGCAAATTTATTTATTAATACACAATAAATTAATTAATTAAAAGAACACTTTTTTAAAATAATTAAGTTTTATAATAATATTTTTTATTAATAATTAATTAAGAAAAGTTTAAATAATAATTATTAAGTCATTAATTCTAAGTTATTTAATAATCTTACAAAGATTAAAAGGAATTGTAATTTCAATCCTTATTTATACTTTTTCTAAATCTAATAATTATTAATACATTTAATTATTATAATCTATTGATAATATATTTATACATGTATAATTTTAAATAAAATATATGAATAAAATAATATTGATAAAAATCTAACTATATAAAACTAATGTAAAACTATATAAACTATTAATAAATTTAATGATAAGAATTTATAATCTAAGATTTAGATTTATAACTATTCTAATTATCTAACTAGTTAACTATTTAATTATTTAATTATTTAGTATACTATTTAATTATTTATCTATATATTAATTATTTTTATCTTTGGATTTTTATGATCTTTTCTGTATAATTAATTATTATAGATAAAATGGGATATTTTTAATTATTTAAGATCTTAAGTAAATTTAAATCTTTTTGAGATTTTTAGAATTCTAAGAATTTCTGTAAATTAATATAATAATCAACTATTCTAATTTTTTATAAAAATAATTAACAATTATTATAATATATTATATAAATTATTATTATTATTCTAATTAATATTTCATAAATTATTTGAAGGCGTTTTCTGTATATCTGAATGATTATTATTATTATAAGTTATAATATAATTATTGAAATAAAAAGATTTTATCTATATAAATTT